>VWZG01013127.1:262514-370816 GCA_013396735.1 Grallaria varia
GCAGAAAGAACCGTGCCTCACCAACACCGCCTATGGAGACTTTCTGCTGTGCCTTTTGCAACCAGACTTGCCCATCTCGCATCGGCCTCTTTAGCCATCAACGCGCTTGCAGCAAGCGTGGGTAGAGCCCTGCCCAAATCTTCGTTCGCAAAGCCTAGCCATGAAGTCTTTTAATCTTTATGGGATCAAACTCTTCCTATTATGCATCAGTTATGGTAACTGATTATTTTATATTGGAGCTCAGCTCCTCAAGAAATACTTGTGTCCTTCCTCTCTTGAGAGGAGCAAACAGCTTGGAGTCAGGACCCACAAGTATTTTGTTGTACCCTGAATAATCTTACACCACAGAAATTTGTCATGGGCAGTCATGTAGCTGAGCCAACAGCTAGGACTGGTTCACATCTCCACCACCCAATGGACAAGAAATTGTCATTCTTTCCATCTTTATCCTGTAGATAGCAAGCTGCTTGGACAGAGGGACATACCTGTAGAGCTGGCAGCAGAGAGTATTTCCTCCTACAGTCTTGGTAACATGGAGAACTCTGCCTTGCTCCTTATTCATCCTTAGAAGAGTTTCCCTTCTTCCACAATTCCACCTTTGGTAAAGCCCAGTTCCACATGGGTTTTTTCTGCCTTGGGAAATGACAGCAAATTACAAACACAGTGGTGTCAAAGAACCCACAAATCAGTTCATTGATTTCCCCAGCTGACTGTGAACAGCTGGAAATGAAGATCTACAAAGTGTGTGCAGTCACAGCACAAGGACAGCCTTTTATGCAAACAGGATGATTGATTGTATAGAGGCAAACTGACTGAACGTGGGCTTTAACCATGTTGTGATCTTCAAAAGTATTTAATAACAACAGTATATGAATGAAAATACCAAATATTGTCTCTTTCTGTGATTTTTTTATTTTATTTTAATCTCCATTGTCTTATCAGTGATCTGCATGAACATTTCTCACTTTACATAGACAACATGAGTCCTGAATTCTGTCCTTGCGACTTTGGGATTGTCTCCTTTAGAGGAGACAATTTTTTTCCTGAGTTACCTAAAAGCAATCAAAGTAGGCAATGCATGGGAAAAGGGTGACACTTTGTGGCAGTGCAAGAGAACTAAGGTCCCTTCATCCTTTAATATATCATTAATTTTGTGTCTGTCTTCCTGATACCATTAAAATACAAAGATGACAAAAGTAAGATAGACTTTGACTATGATTACACATACTTATTAATAAAAAACCCCCAAAACCTCCAAACCAAGAACATGAGATGAATTTTGAGGACACGCTTCTGAAATCACAGCTAAGCAAGTAATTGTAAGGGTACCACAAGTTTTCTGGAAAGCCCATGATATTCTATTCAGGCATAATTGCAAAAATCAATTTAGGAAATAAGACTTTGAGGAAGATTTTGTCCCTCCTAAAACCAAGTTAATTCCCTTCCTTTCTAAATAAAGTTATTTTCAAAATAACTTGTGAATTCAGCCACTCTCCCCAAATCTTTTGTGTTATGAACACAAACGGAAGGATCACTCTTTCCGCAGAAAACTTGGTCTGCAATCCATAATTGCTAAAATTCACAAATTCCTAAATTCAGATTTAACTATGATAAAAGGAGAGATAGAAAATCTCTTATTGATTTAAAAAACAATGCACTAGACAATGAAAGTAGTGAAAGATAAAGAAAACCATCCATCCTGTACTGAGAAAATCAAATGTTATAAGCTTGCACCTTGATTGCCTACTATTTGTAGGGGTCATAAAATGCCAACAGTGCATAAAAGGAAGACATGAACCTTTGGGTTGCTCGCACTCTTCATACTTCTTCTTTCATCAGGTCAGTGCAGCAAGAGCTGTCTCCATTCACCAGAGTGTTTGTAGAGGTTTCCACTTTGGTAGTAAACAGATCTACTGGTGAGTCCTACTCCACCTCTTTTAGCAAGGCGATCTCCTTCATCCTGGAATGATACAAGGCACATACACTAGATGCTAACCAATGTGAACAACATTTTGGTGTAAAGAGAAACTTTCCAGTTCCTTTTGCTGCTGGTAGAACTACTTGACTTGTTTATGGTGCAGCTTCACTGGAAATCCCACTTGTCTCAAGCGATAGAACTGCCTCTCCCTATACATACACATACATTCAAAAAAGTATTCGGTATTAGTGGCACTGATAAAGAGAGAGCCTTCATGCTAAATTGATTTTTATGGGTCTGTTCCTTCCAGGAATAATGCTTCACACTTATTTGCTTCACAACACCCATGAAATTAGTGGCATAGTAAGTGCATTCTGCAGAGATAAAAATTTGGATGCAGAGTGGTTTTAAATGCATTTCATAATTAACATTGTGGAAAGAAACAGTAGCTGGAAGTCCTCCTTCAAGAGCTCTCTTTTAGCAGATTGTTAACTTTTGAGTAGAAATAAAAGAGCATTTGCATAGTTATCAAGAGTCAGACTGGGTCAGTGTAGCAGAAAGCCAGACACAAGGCAACAAAATTATGCAGAGCACTAAATCAGGGGGGGAAGCTGTCACCTCCTTCCACATATACACCCATGGAAGAATTAATATTACTAAGAAATAATCAAAGGGTGATCAGGTGCCATTCAATCCAGCTACCTTCAGGCACTGGCTTTAGTGTGCTGAACCCACCAACTGGCTGATTTCCCAGTCAACAGAGGAGAGGAGGTCTGAGGTGGGAGCCACTCAGAGATGCCAGGATTATGTCTGATTTTAATTCAGTGACTGCCTGTGATTAAGTACAGCAACATTTGATCTAGGTATCTAAGTGCATGAATGGCTTCAGGCTCTGAGTCCCGGTTTCCCAAAGGGATTTAAAAGACCGTTTATTTCACCTCTTTGCCCTGAAGCATGATTAGTTACACACCAACTTCATTCCCCAAACAATCCAACCCTGTTCAAGGACCTCCAGTGACAGAGATCCTCACAGTTACCAGGCAATCCCTATATTGGGAAGACTTTTGCCGACTTTTCACATAAAAACTTCCCATGCCTGTATTTCTCTGTCCACAGTGCAGGCATATCTTCTTTAGAGCAAGATATTGAAGCACCCATTTCAGTCAGTGGAGCATCAGACCATTTTAATTTCAGTAATCGAAGAAAGTGTTCAGTCTTTCTTCTTGCTTTGCTCATGTTTATTCTTGGTTAATATTTAATAACTGCACACTACTCAGTCCAAAATCTGAAGTTCCATCATTCTTCACGTATTACGAGACCTGAAAGAGAGTGAATGAATTCACATCTTCTAGAGGATTTTGGGCTTTCTGCTACACAAAATAAAGGTTTTTATTTTCACCTTACAGTCTTTTTGGCTCATGTTTGTCCCATATTGTTCTCTATCTCCCAGATAACCTTTCTATAGATCTGCTACCATGAGATGTAATTGTATAGTTGACTATTCTTTTTTTCACCTTTTTTAACACCCCAGTCTGGTCTCTGCTCACTTAATCTCATTCAATAATTTCTTTTTACAAGACTGTTTTGCCAATTTTCAAGTTTACTTTCAGTTCTACTAATTTCATTTAGTGTATCTGTTTCCTCTCTCAGGTTCATATGAGCAGCAAATTGAAAAAATAGACTCTTTTTACAATTGTTAATGAAGGCACTGACCAGTTACAACACAGATTTTTCCAAGCCTCCACAAATATATTCTTTCTGTTTTGAAATTGATAACTTCTTTATGTGAATGGTTATAAGGCTCATGTGGTGGTGATTCCACGTTTTCACGTTTCCATTCCTTGTTTGTTAGTTCATCTGAGAGCATGAAATAAACCTTTCTAAAATTGTTTTGTTTTTCACTATTTACTTTTACCATCTTTATCCAGAAGGCTGGTAACTCTGTTTTAGAAGAAAATTGCAGTAGTTTCATGTAATCATAGAATTTGGTCTAGTTGATTGCTACTAGTTTAGATCTTCAGTTGTTAAGGTAGACATAGTTACTAAAAATGTACAATTATTTTAACTGGAAATTTATCAGGTCCTTGTAATTACTTTTTCATTTCTGTTTTCCTATTCAAAGCAGAAAACTCAGAAGTCTGATCCTTTTATCACTGTATTAGTATTTCCAGACATCTGCTAGTCATTGACCTTTTACAGGGAAACTTAAGAACGACATTAACTTGAGTATCAGAACAAGATTTTCCACGATGTTTCACTTACTGCTCAAAGTATGATTTCTTGTTCCCCTTGATGTCTCTTACGCATTACACTCCACAGTGACTTTCAGTCTTTCGAAATTTCTGTCTACATTTTCATGTTGTTTTATGTAATTTTATATTTCTTTTCATTTTTATTAATCTCAGTTTCTATCTCTTGTTTCTTTTGGTATCTGAGCATAAGCTTTAACCACTGTGCTGTTTCATTAAAATGCTGCCCTTTATGTGCAACGGAATTGTTTGCTTATGTAACCACTTTATCTTTTTTCAAAGAAATGTCAAGCCTCCTTCAGACACCTCCCTTCAATTCACCTGTCCTGAAATTATAGCTGGAAGTTATCTAACGCTACTAATGACAGACAATCTTGGTGCGCAGGGCTATGCTTCTTAATCTTTTCCTTTTTCCTTTTTTTTTTTTCCTCTTTCTGAATGATCCTCAGTCATTTCCTGTTCATAGTGCAGTCGTATGTAATTGCCTCAAAGCTCTGTTGCAGCAAATAAATTGCAGCTGTGTTCATGTATTATACAAACACCCAGGATGTTCAGCACACCGATTATTTCCTTCTTGTCCCTGGTATTATAAACCTGAGGCAAATGAATCTATCCTCATTCTCCATGAGGTAAACTGCTCTCTAAGCAAAGTGTTCATGGAAAGTGTCCATTTAGAGGTAGAGGGTGTAAGTCCACCTCAAACAACACGGTATGTGCACCTGGCACCCATTGTGTGGCTTCTGTCTCTCCCAGCTTTTCCACCCAGCAGTAGTTCTGTTCCATGGGGCACTATTTGCCCAGAGTCATTCACATTCATGACTTTGATAACTGCAAGAGCGTATTAAGTCAAAACAACCTCCTGGCAGTATCTCATATTCAGGATCTTGGGATTTCAAGTTCTGGAAAAAACGAGTCTTTCTGAAATCTAAAATATTTGAGCTGCCTCTTCATGTTTCTTCTCAAGGGCGGTTGCTCTGAATATCACATTTCTAAGGAATGAAATGTTTTCTGTAGTGTCATAAGAACATAATTTTAATCTTCTCTCAGAATCAGCATATCCGTTCTTGATCTCAGGGTCATTGGTGAGGATAAAGTGCATGTTATGTATCAAGGAAATTAGCATTTGGCTTTTTTTGGGGGGTTTGACAGGGTATATATGATTATATCTTAAGCTCTTTGCATTGTTTGATCAAGTCAACTCCCAGAATTTCATAGCTAGCTTTAACATCTTGTGCTACTGAGGGACTGACTAAAAGCAACATGTCCCAAATATTTTAAAGCATCACTTCCCTTTCAGAAAGAACTTATGGACTGTGTGATTGTACCATCTCAGAGAAAAAAAAAGAGTGAACACATCAACACAATGTGATTTCTAAATTAAATGAGTGGGATCTTGTTCAAATAATGGTATTTACAAAGTATACCATTGTGTAAAATAATAAGGAAAAAAAATCCTGGATTATAGAGATTGAAGACATGATATGGCTGTCCAAATAAGTCCTGATTTTATAGGTCTGATTATTTGTACAATCTATCCTGAAGTGTCAGAATATTGCACACTTTTCTGGCAAGATAAAAGGTATTTTTTGATTAAAAAAAAAAAAAAAAGCTGCAAACAGGTGGTACCTGATGTCAATAAAGCAAGAATTCTCATCCACACAATAAATACAGGTAAATACAGATTATGTGGCTATGTCCCAATAGTCTCCTTTGAGAAGTCTTCTAAGCTAAAACTTTAATATAGATGTAGCTTAGATCAGTGATATTGACCACATTAAAAATATACTGACACTTGCACTGACAAAGCAGCAACCACTGCAAAGAAATAAGTAGCAGATTCTTAGCTGCAGTGTTGACCAACAAGAATTATGTTTCTAATAGCAGATTTGTCTGATTTTTATCAAAATTTCATTAAATATGTACTGGTAGGATTTGTCTTTTGTTAGCTTTAGGCCATGTTTCCATGGCAGCCTCACTGCTGGTCATTGCATTTCCCTTGCCTGTTGTACATTTCCACCTTCATCCTGACATGACTTTCTGTAAAGGTCTTATGGTTACATAATCAAAAAAAAAAAAAATAGTATCTTTCTGTGAGATTATCGCTCAAAAAAAATAAGTAGAAGGAAGGGAAATGAATGGGAGAATGAGCCTGGAGCATGTTGCACAGGAAGAGGGCAAGGACTATGGCAGTCAGGAGTTAGACCTGCCACAGAAATAAAAACTCAGAAAACTCAGAGTTCAGTTCAGTTGCTGACATTTAAATGTCTCATAATGTTCTAGTACACCATGCCTGACCTCCAGCTGGTGTTTTTAACTTCCCAGAGATTATATATCCCCCCCAGTTTGTGCTGTTGATCCGGTGTGAATGTCTCAGGTATACCAGGCTATCTCAGGCAGAACTAGGTGCCCCTATATCAGCAGCTGAGTCAGATCCAAAACATCTGTCTTCCCTTTGCTCTTCTCAAACTACTTTTGTTTTCTGCAAGTATCTTCCAGTCTACAGTGCTGCCTGCAGAGCATGTGCATGGTCAAAGAGACCCTTGGATGATGACCATCTACTGCTGAAATGTATAGCTTCCACATTCCTTCTGTTCCCAGTTTCTTTTGGGTGGGAGTGTTGTTCTGCTTGAATGTAGGAAGGACCTACAGACAAATCTGGACAGGTTGGAATATGCTACACAGGGAAAGGTTGGAATCACCATCCCTGGAACTGTTACAAAGATGGGTGGATGTGGCACCTGGGGACAGAGTTTAGTGGTGAACACTGCAGTGGTAATGGTTGGACTCAATGATCTTAGATGTCTTTTCCAACCTCAGTGATTCCATGATTCTTCGGAAGATCTTTGCTCTACAATACCAGTGCATGATCCAGCTGACCATGTATTTAGTTTAAAGGAGTTTACAGCATTGGCAGCAGAATGCTGCATTCTCAACTGCATATACTCAACACTGCTTACTAGATGTGCAGATCTTCATGCAACCAATATTAAACAGTAAATTTCCACTGATATTTTTGAAACAAAAACATCCAATTTTCTTCTTTTCAGTTTTCTTATAATGAGCACTGTGACCACACTCAGACCAGGATGTCTAATTTTATATTATAGGTGAATGTACCACAATTTAATCACTAGTCTGAGCAGTGGTATTTAAAGAGATCAGATCCATGCTCAATCAGATATTTGGAAGAAATTATTTCCAGTGAAGGTGATGAGAGACTGGAACAGGTTGCCCAGAGATGTTGTGGCTGCCCCACCTCTGTAAGTGTTCAATGCCAGGTTGGATGGGGCTTTGAGCAGCCTGGTCTAGCAAAAGATGTCCCTGCACATGGCAGGGGGGTTGGAACTAGAGGGTCTTTAAGGTTCCTTCCAACCCAAGCCATTCTTTGATGCGATGACTCATGTTAAAGTGTACTTAAAAGGCGTTAAGAGTATTTCAGGGAACAACAACCAAACCAAATAAAAGAAACTCAAAAAACAAAACAAGGAAATAAGGATCATTAATTGCTAAATAGAACATATTCAGAGTGAAAATCATCAAAAGGCTTAAACATGGAGCAGTGGTATGTCCTGGCTCTAGGATATTTAGATTAACTTTCATGTTACTGGAAATAAATAAAGTGGATTTTGATG
Organism: Grallaria varia; assembly: GCA_013396735.1. Lineage (NCBI taxonomy): Eukaryota > Metazoa > Chordata > Aves > Passeriformes > Formicariidae > Grallaria > Grallaria varia. The sequence continues at coordinate 270,314 of VWZG01013127.1, forward strand.
GATTTAGTCACTGCACCCAAATAATTATTAAATGCACATAACATTTCATCACTCTAATTTTCTCCACTTTAAAGTAACTTGCACTGTGATCATATTCTATTTTGAAACCTTGTACATAGTCTATGCTAATCCATTTTACTTTCTCAAGAGATCTCACCCTTTAATGAAAAAGAAAACATTTTAAGAGCAAGAAATGTAGTTTTTCTCAAAGTAAAAACTTCTCTATATGTCTGATCTGTAGCAATTCCATGGCCTGTTGCTTTCTTTCAACCGTTAGGGTAATTACAGTGTCAGTGTACATTACTGCATAACCCCACAGGAGTCCTTCACACTCTGCCTGGATTCTGACTTTTGTTTTGGCACATTTTAATCCTCTGTCTCCTTAACTTGTGAGACCTGAGCCTTGATAGGAGGTCCCTCCCTAGGCAGCAGACCTCTGAGGAGCGTTCAGGTGTCAGAGGAAACCTTTGCTTTCAGTCATGAGCAACCTTGCACTTTCCTCCATCACCCAGAGTCTGGCTCTGTGTGGCACCAAACCCCTCCCTTCTCCTGAGCTGTGCAGTGGGATATATGAACTTCTCAGTGTCAGATCCCACACTTCAGACCTGTCAAACCTCATGCACTAAGCACCCAGTTGCCTCTTTTCCACAACCCCTTAAGGCTCTACCCGTAGCTCACACATGAATAGCCTGTGTCAGTGTGGTCTCTTTCCTGCCCCGTAAGCCCACATCTTTGCATCCAAGTCACACAACCAGAAAAAAATACTGACCATAAGCAGGTTGTGAACTTACTCTGAGGAGTTAGATCTCATGGTTTCTTTCCATGCCATATGACATTTCAGACACTGCTAGAATCCCATGGTAGACCACAGCCACAGCTCAGTAATTGGGTATGGATGAAGTTTCTAAGAGACTTACATTAATTCTTTTGATGTGTCCATTCAACTTCTTTGTAATTAATTTTTCACGTGGCACTGGCCATAGGTGACCTAAAAGAGAGACAACAGGATGTGCAATTCGTATCAAGTATCACCCAACAAAGAGGCAGACAGAGAGGTGGTTCCACAATAAAGTGGAACAGAGTCAAGTAGGGACTCAACTAAGGTTGTTTCAGGCAGGATGTGAGAGAAGAAGAGAGAAGTAGTTTTAAATGTTGGAATAGTAGAAGAAAATGAAGTAGATATTCTTAATGTAGTAAGCCTGAAGAGAAGATCTGTGGAAGAAGACATACAGGCTTATGATTTCCAGGGTATTAAAATCAACTATATCAAAATGCAGAAATTGAACTAGATAAATTGGTTGGATTGATTGAATTGATTGAACTAGACAAATTGACTATATCTGAACCAGATTAAAAAATGGAAAGATGTTCATATTATTGGCTGCAAATATTAAATTGATTCCCAGATGCCAAATAAAAAATAAAATTAAAAAAAAAAAAAAAACTAGAATTAATCATAGCAGGTCCAGAGACATCAATACAAACAAGAAACCACTAGAACATCAAATAAACCAGAATTGCTGCATTGCTGAAATTCAGCTGATATAAGACACATCAGATAGGTCAGATACAAGGGAAGATATACAAGATACCTAAACCCAGACTCAGTATTTCTTTTCATGTTATCAAAGTAAAAAATAATAGAGTTTAGTGGCACAGATAGAAAGTAGTCAGATTTCTTTTTCCAGAAGCAACTGTGTAAACTTCTATGGAAAGAAAAAAGACTTTGAAATCTGTAAAGGGCAATGTGGTAGTGGCCACCTGGGTGTAATGACATTGGGGTTGATCATCACAGAATCATAGAATGGTTTGGGTTTGGGACCTTAAAGATCCTTCACAGGTAAGGACACCTCCCACCAAACCAGGTTTCTCAGTGGCCTTGAACATTTCGAGGAAAATTTCACAATTCACATGGGAAGGTGTAACAGAAAATGTCTTGCAGATATTTCCTATCTTTCATTTAAGCAGAAGGTAAATAGTGTTGCTCAAGGAAGTTATTCTGCAGGTTTTGGAGAATAAGGATAGAAAAAGGTGTGTTTTATAGAACACTGATGTATACCAAGAAAACCCTGGTTGCAGAGATACCAATCTCTTGATCAAGGGGGAAGGGGAAGTCAATATGTTCCCTAGGCCTGTCACACTTCCATCTTGAAAACAGAAAGGCAAAGCAGTGTTCTTTATTTAAAATGTCAGATAAGGAAACCCACTTTTAGTTTTCACCCACATAGCAAGTCATACAGCAATTCTAACTGCTAGAAAACAGAAAAGGAGGCTTTTAAAATTTATTTTGCAGTAGTACTAGTAGACATAAAATAGCTATTCCTATGTGTGAGCTGTTATAAGGCTGTTGATGCACACAATTTTTGGTGTGTGTTTTGCAGCTAGAAAGTTACAAACTAACAGCCTTACAACTTGTTTATGAGCTCTGGATGGTTTTGAGGTGGGATTTGTTAACTCTTATTTTCTCACATTTCTTGGGGTATTGTCTACATGTGACAGGGATTTATGGATAGTAATAAAACCTCAAGTGCTTGTGACAATTGATATTCACATATTTTATACAGAATAACTGGGAGATACTCTTGAGAAGGATTTTCATACGTATATTGTGTTGAAGTATTTTGATTACAGTGAATCAAAGTTTTCTGAATTGGAAGTATTCATTCAAACAGTTCTTGATTAGCCCTATTCACTATGCTTTCATGTATCCTTAGGCAGTAACTAAGCCACTTTTAAATTCAGATAACCACAGTGATCTCAGCATTTGTAGTTTCATTGTAACATAACATTATTTAATACAGCATTGCTGTTTCCTGCTAGCAGTGTTTCTCCTGTGAAGGAGGCAGTAATTAAAAAATAATTTTGTCTGTGTTTTAAGTTGTTTAGTTAGACTCATAGAGCATTTCAAGGACAGAATAATTTGTTACAGGAGGCTTAAGGACTTTTTTGCATGGCTGCTTTACAGATACAAGCTTTCTGTGCAGTGAGAACACAGTCAGGTCTGGCCTTTTATCAGAGTTCTAATTCATCAGTGTCTTGTCATTCTCTTTGTGTAAGACATAATTAACCTGCCCAGCTGATCCTGCCAACCACCCCATTGTACAAACGCTCTGATGCTTCATATTCTTTTTGATGTGTTGAATCTTCATTCAGCCTTGAGTCCTTCATCTGGTTTTCACTAAAGCGTAGAATACCCTGAGTTGGAAAAGACCCGCAAGGATCATGGAGTCCAACTTCTGGCCCTGCACAGGACAGTCCTAAGAAACCCACCACGTGCCCAAAAGCATTGTCCAAACACTTCTTGAAGTCTGGCAGGCTTGGAGCTCTGACTTCTCCCCTGGAGACCCTCTTTTGCTGGTGTTAGTGTTTGGACAGCTTTCTTTCCTACTTATCACCATACCTTAGCTGCCTGCATGGCAAATGGTATGTTCCTTATGTGTTGTGAAACTGGCTTGAAGCAAATACAATCCTAAGCCAACACAATTCAAGGACAGATGTTCTCCAGTGTTTAGCCACGTGCCAGCCAGCTTCCTTCTCATCTGATTCCTATTAAAATGTTCATCACAGAGTGTGTTTAATTAGCTAGATGATACCGCAGCAGAGTGTTAAAAAACGTCTGGACCTTCACAAAATTGCTCCAGAAGAGCTTACCCTGACCAATCTGTATTTGTCCGCACATATTTCAATTCTACCAGAGGGGAGCCAGCCAAGAAGTCATTATTATCATCACTGATGCCACACACACAGAGACAACTTCAACTCAAACCTTCTGCTTCTTGATAATGAAGTGCAAGCTATGGAAAAAATGGGAAAAAAAAAAAAAAAGAAAAATAAATAGGAAAAATCAAGTACTGTCTGCTTGCGTGGGAGGCAGTTGAAATGCAATGTAAACAATCCGGTGTCATCAGAAAGATCTGGACTAATGAGACCAGAAATTTGGCCAAGACTGAAGTGATATCCCTCAGTGTGGAGGGATTTTCTTAGAAATTAGACAAAGACCAAATTACAATACAATTTTTTGTCCAACAGAAAAATAATCATAGAAAGCCTACATATTTTAAGTGTGTGGAATTTTTTCAGCAGAAAACATCAGCTGGAAAACTTAGTTTTCATTCATTCAAGAATGAAAATTTTTTGGTTTTTTTGCGAGCTTAGTATGTAGCCTTTAATATAAATGTCCTTATGATAAGATATGACAATGGCTTCATCTGTTTTTTAAATATGCCCCAGGTACTTAAACAAAACAAAAAAAAATAAAATCAGACTCACTCAAGTTTACAGGGAAAAAAAAACAGTGAAAGGGATTGAAAATAATAATAAAAAAAATGTTTCCTGATCCCTTGACTAGCAGTTTAGCAACTGGTCTCATCTTTTGTCCTTAGAAATATGATTTAGAAGAGGAAGAATCTTTCACTTGCCTGCTATGCAATGAAATTAGGTTTCTCAATATTATCACCATCCCATATGAATTTCCTAATCTATTCACCTCACACACACACACACACACACACACACACACACACACAAAATAACTCAAAAATTATACAGAGATAGAATATGTTTTTTATGCTTATAATGAATATTCTCTTGTAAACAAATGACTCACTCATTGCCAAGGGAAAATTAAACTCCTGGGAATAAACACTTATGAAGAAAAGTTCTGTGACTGGTGAAAGAAGAGAGAAGTAGCTGCTTCTTTAGTTCAAACCTCCTATTAATTGTCTCTCTGTCTTTCACTCTGAGTTCCCCAGCTGGCTTTTAAAATCTCAGGCAGAGCACCAACAGTGCAATGGTAAACTAAACCATCCAATCACTTCCACCCAATTAGACATGATTTATTCCTTCTTAAAGGAACAACAATCTCAGTCTTAGAGGCTGATGTATCCTGACTCTGATGCAGTATTTGATCCATTCATACCGTCTTAGAGTGTCTCACAGAAATATCAGGGCTAGTCCTTCCAGAGTTTTCTTAAAGAGCAGGAAAACCTCTGAGCTCTCTCTGAAAGTATTGGTTTTGGTACATTATTTGCAGAGAATTAATTTTTAACAAACCTTGGTTAAATATATCTTGTGCATGTGCCTTTTTTTCCCTACTTTATCCTCACATCATGGCCATCTAAGAACATGCTTTATCATTTTCAACTCTTACTTTTTATTTTCTACACTGGACTCTAGATGCCACTAAATGTGTGCTTTGTCTTTCAGCTTTTTTCAGTGTCTTCATGACAGCTAACGATTGACACGCTTCAAGCTGTTCACTAACAAGGCTGTTTCCATGCCGCCTTACACTTGTCATCTCTTAAAGGATCCATGAAAAAAATGAAAATAATTTATAAAAAAAGGTTCGGACTGGGTATAAGAAAAAGGCTTTTCATCATATGGACCATCAAATATCAGAAAAGGTGGCCCAGACAAGTTGAGTTGGTGGCCACCCTTGGAGATTTTCAGTTCTAGAATGGACAAAGCTCTGAAAACTTGGTCTGTCCTCATAGCTGACCATGCTTCAAGCAGGAGGTGGACTAGATATTTTCCTGAGGTCTCTCCTAAGTTGAATTATCCTGTGATCCTACAAATGAAGGTCAGCAAAACCAGGGGACTAACCTCAGTGTTCTTTTTATTGCCTCTGCTTATGTTCCATGAGGACAAATATTCCCTTCATCTAAACTTCTTGATTATTTTGAGCCAAGCTCAGTGGGAAAGCTCTACTTTTTTTGTTGCTGTTGTTGGAAACGGATGCACACAATAATTTGCTACCAATTGTGGAGGAGTGTGTATTTTCCAAATGCCCATCTCCAGATAAAAAGTCATACTGGAAAAATCTAGGGCAAACCAAGACATCAAGACAGCCAGTGATGAAAGAGGTGAAGTGTTATTGAAGTGTTGACTGGAACAAAGAGGGCTTTTCTCTCAAACATGATGCCAGTGCAAAAGTTTTCAACATTTCATAAAGACACCTGTAAAGAAGAGAAACAAGACATCCTTTCTTTCAGCTTTACACACGGAGACTCTTCATACAGGCTGTCTTTCCCCACTAGTTTGTACAGTATGTAGCACATTAATGTCTGCCCAATCCTGTCTGAGCACTCCAGATACTGCTGTGAGGCTCAAAGCCAAGAGCTAGGGGAAGAAAGGCATGTTTGGCTCATGTTAATAGAAAAAACCCTAAGTGTTCATATGACCCATCAGGTTTTTCTTATTGTATTACAGCATTTCTGATGGAGAATAGTTTAGAAAAGTCTAAATAGCAGTACCAGAGTTCTGGCTGTCAGCTGTGTTTAGGTGCTACAGTTGTGAGTGCTACAGAAATAATGATAGAAGGGTAAATAGGCAGGTAGAGGACAAAATGCCCTATATGAGCCTATTCCTATCATCCCCAAATAACTAAAATGATTGTCACTCTCAAAATATTCTTTAAAATTGAACAGATGTTGTTTTGCTTTTTGATCAATAAGTCCATATTAATCTCAGATTAAATAACTTACTGAATGTATGGCAGAATTGGACAAAAAAAGCCAACCGACCAACCAAAAAAAAAAAACCTAACCAAAAACCCCCCAAAAAACAAACAAACAAAAAACCAAAGCAAAACAAAACACCAAAACCCTGTATTTCAGTATTTTCTATTACTATCTCTCTGTAGTTTTTCACAGTGAATAGATGAACAGCACTGATCTTCCCCATTGGGCCTTGGAAATGGAAATCGGTCATAGAGCTTTGTGACCTGGAGGTGACATTAATTATCACTGGAATCTAAGAAGTGCACTGACAGGAAAAGGAATGCTGTAATGTAATTCCAGAACCAGCACTTTTCTTACATCTTATAAGACACCTTCAACAATTTTTCTCCTCACTCTGAATCTCTCACTGCTTCCTTTTAGCACTTCATATCATCCATCAGAACTCAGATGACACTTCTTTTTTCCCCCTTGCTTTCCTCTGGATGACCTTGCTTTTCTCTTTCTCCATGAACTAAGACTCCTATGAATTCCTACAGTATTTTACACTGAAAGAATAATGTTTAGCAGGCATTTGGCCATAAATGGAAACCTCTCACTTATCTTTAACAGTCATAGTACAGAATAATACTCTTCCTTTTCTGAACTGCATACTGGAGAAGATTACTCAGTGTCCATCTATATCTTCTTTAAAAGAAGTTTTCTTCCCGCCTTTCCTAATCACTGCATTGAAAACTGAGAATGTTTAATACTTTATAATCATACCACATAACAGTGACACAGGCCCTAACCAGACTGTAGTTGATGTTTTGGAGCTCTGAAACTTGGTTCAGATCTTTCAAGAATAGACATATCAAATGGATACTGGGGTTCCAGGAGGAGTTATTTTGTGTCATTAACATCATTAAGTTCAACAGGGCCAAGTCCAAGCTCCTGTACCTTCACTGGAGAAATTCCTGGTATCACTACGGACTGCAGAAGGAATGGATTTAGGGCAGCCCGTTGTGAGGGATTTGGGGATACGAGTGAATAAAAAAGTGGACATGACCCAGCAATGTGAGCTCACAGTCCAGAAAGCCAAACGTGTCCCGGTCTGCATCCAAAGCAGTGTGGGCAGCAGGTTGAGGGAGGGGATCTGCCCCTCTGCTCTGCTCTGGTGACATCCCACCTGCAGTGCTGCATCCTGCTCTGGGGTCCTCAGCACAGGAAGGACATGGACCTGTCAGAGCAGGTCCAGAGAATGACCAGAAAATGATCAGGAGGCTGAAACACCTACCCTGTGAACCCAGGCTGAGAGAGTTGGGGTTGTTATACCTGGAGAAGAGAAGGCTTCTGGGAGACCTTCTGGCAGTTTTTCAATTTATACTAAGGGCTTCATAGCAAAGAAAGAGAAAGATTTTTTTTTAGCAAGGTCTCTAATGACAAAATAAAGGGTAATGGTTTTAAACTAATAGAGGATACTTTTATATTGAACATAAGGAAGAAGATTTTTACAGGGAGACGTTGCCCAGAGAAATGTTGGATGCCTCACCATTGGCAGTGTCCATGATCAAAATGGTCTTTGAGCACCTGAGCTAGTGGAAGGTGTCCTAGTCCATGGGAAGGGAATTGGACTGGATGATCTTTAGTGGCTGCTTCCAACCCAAGCCCTTCTGAGGTTCTATGATTTTATGCGTTTGCAATCTCAACCACAAAATGCTTCACTATTCACTGAGTTATGTTGATACTTTGCCTATAACCACACTAAAATGGTATTAGGTAGGTTGATAAGACATTTGTTTCTTGTTTGTGGGTTTCCTGCAGAGTTTAATGAACCACATTAAACTTTCCAGAAATTCAGTTTATTAGACAGATAAGCATGAGTTGAAAAGGTAAACTCCACCTCTAATTGGGGACCAAGATATCATCACTGTTTATTTTGAACTCTCTAGCACAAAGTTTTCAGATTATGCATAGATTATTAGAATACTGTTTACTGCTACATCAGGTAGGTAAATCCAAAATGTTTTACATTAAATACAGTCTGTAGCTCTTTCTCTACATATTTGCTCTTTGGAGTAACAAGTACAGCTCATCTGTTTAGAAACAGAACTCCTCAGAGTATAGTTTAATGAGCTGCATATGCAATACCCCACTAAAATCAAATACATTATTTTTGCACTTATAAGTAATCTAATATCTTGCTTCTTTGACCTATATTCCATGTGTTTTGTTTAGTGTATGCTGTAGGAGAGCCAAAGCCTTTGGTTAGTACTTAATTAATATGCATCTGTTATACTCTCATTTGCACTTCAGTTAAAATCTCCAGATGCTGGAGATAAGTAGATCCATGAAACCAATTGCAGTGTATATTCCAACCAGCAAAATAGTGGCATACTTCTCTGTATAGGATAATGTTCAGTTAAAAACTCTCATCCCTCAACACCTGAAAAACAGCTTACACTGTTTTAAAGTGATGTTGTGGATAATGACAGATGGGAAGAGGGAGAGAGAAGAGGAGGGAAGGAGGAAAGAAGTGGAGAGGCTAGGTCTACTTTTTCTCAGAAGTCTGTGGGCTTTCTTTGGATTAATGTTTTTTCTAAACCAAAATAACATCTTAAACCTCTAAGTTCCAATCAAATATTTTCCATTAGGGTTGCAGCTATTCTGCAAAACTTAACTAACCTTTGAATTATGAGAGCATTTCCTTATTTGCCTTTTTTTAATGTTTGTTTTTAAAATGCTTTACAAAGCTTTCATGCATTTTTCAGTAAGAGAGTTTAATGAGTCTGAGACCTTTGGTGTGCCTAAGAAACCTAACTAGTTCATTAATACAGTTCATTTCTGTTGTTTTCACAGGAAAAGTATCCAGCAGATTCAGAAACTGGCTGAGGCTTCATTGCTCTTGGTATTGCACCAACCCAGGCAACAAGATGTCCTTTCCAAGAAGCACAGAGTAAAATATAAGAGCTACAGGTAAAGGTATAGAAATACAGACTCTTAAATAAGAATATTACAGTGATTACAACACATTAATTATGCATCTGCTCTCTGACTACTAGAATGGTTTGGGTTGGAAGGGACTTTAAAGATGAGCTACTTCTAGCCCACCTGCCATGGGCAGGGACAGCTTCCACTAAAAGTCCCATCCAACCTGGCCTTGAACACGTCCAGGGATGGGGCATCCACAACTTCTCTGGACAGCCTGTTCCAGTGCCTCATCACTCTCACAGGAAAGAATTTCTTCCTAATAATTAGTGTAAACTTACTCTCTGTTAGTTTAAATCCATTTCCTTTCTCTTATCATTACATGCTCTTAAAGTCCCTCTCCAAATCTTCTGTAGCCCCTTTAGGCACTGGAAGGTGCTATAAGGTGTCCCCAGAGCCTTCTCTTCTGCAGGCTGAATAACCCAAACTTTCTCAGCTTGTGTGCATAGGGAGGTTCTCCAGCCCTTGGATCATCTTTATGGCCTCTTCTGGACTTGCTCCAACAGTCCCACATCGTTGTCATGTTGGGGTCTCACAAGAGAGGAGCAGAGGGGGAGAATCACTCCCCTTGAGCTGCTGCCCACGCAGCTTTTGATGCAGGCCAGGATACAGTTGTTTTTCTGTGCTGCAAGCACACATTCCTATCTTATGTGCAGCTTCTTATTCACCAGCATCCCCGAGTCCTTCTTGGCAGGGCTGTTCTCAATTCATATTGTGACTAGCCTATACTTGTGCTTGGGTTTGCCCTGGACCCTGTGCAGGACCTCACCCTTGTCCTTGTTGAACTTCTTGAGGTTCACAGGAGCCCACCTCTCATCCAGGTCCCTCTGGATGGCATCCTTTCTCTCCAGCAGGTTTACTGCACCACACAAGTTTGGTGTCATCAGCAAACTTGGTGAGGGTGCACTCAATGCCACTGTCCATGTCTCCAACAAGTGATAAACAGTGCCAGTCCCGATACCAAACACTGAGAAACACCACTTGTCTTTTGTCCTTTGTTTGGAGAGATGGGCTGATTCCATGGGGNGAAGAGCAACAAGGCTGGTGAAGGGACTGGAACACAAGTCCTATGGGGAGAGGATGAGGGAGCTGGGGGTGTTTAGTCTGGAGAAGAGGAGACTTAGAGGTGACCTCCTCACTCTCTAGAACTACCTGAAGGGAGGTTATAGCCAGGTGGGGGTTCTCTTCTCCCAGGCACTCAGCAATAGGACAAGGAGGCACGGGCTTCAGCTCTGCCAGGGGAAATTTAGGTTGGATATTAGAAAACAATTCTTTACAGAGAGAGTAATCAGGCATTGGAATGGCCTGCCCAGAGAGGGGGTGGATTCACCGTCCCTGGAGGTTTTTAAACTGAGATTGGACATGGCACTGACTGCCATGATCTAGTAAATGGGCTGGAGTTGGACCAAGGGTTGGACTTGATGATCTTGGAGGTCTTTTCCAACCCAATCGATCCTATGATTCTATATCATCCAGACAACACGGATGTGGCAGATGCTTTAACTGTCTCAGCCATAACCAGACACTTTTATTTAGAAAACCAAATTGAGACTCCAGAGATCTAATCAGTCTTTAAACTTTCTGGGTTTTGTCCTATGAGACCATTGAACTGACGGACATTACTGAAATAAATTGAGCAAAATCTCCCTTGGGACAGGATTAATGAAAACCAGACTCTTCCCAGGGAGTTATAGCACTTTTTTTCTCACAGCTTGTCAGGGCATCTGCAAATAAGAAAAAAATTTTTCAATTAAAACCAGTTCGGCTCATACAATAATTTTTTTTAGAAGTCAGTGCTCTCTAATTCATTATCATTGTCATAAGAGGCAGAAGGATGAATTTTCAATTCAAAGGACATTTTGTGAGTCTCTCTGTGTAGGTAGTAGGCTTTTTAGATGTTTCTAAGGCAAGAGGTAGTAGGAAAGATGCTGAGCATTGAAGCCCTGAGATGGAATAATGGTCCTAATGCATTTAGACTAAACTCAAAGAAATGGATCTGCCTGTTCTCTCTGATGCAAAGAAGGAAAACAAGGTGGTAAGATAGAATGATAATTTTTATTTTTTCAAAGGGTGGAAACCAGTCTTTGGAGGCAAGCTTTAGAAAAGGTACTCTGAACTGATGAGGCATCTGTCCAGCTCTGCAAACCATCACAATACCAAGACTGAAATCTGCAGGTCACTGTAAGAAGCAACAGGTAATTTTCAACACTCTGCTTAAAAGTAATAGAGACAGAAAAGTGCTAAACCACATTTTGAATGGAAGTTTCAAGAGCAGCTGAAGGAGAGAGACATGATACAAAAGATACAATAAGATATATTAAAAGCAAAATGAGTTGTCAGTGAAATATCAGGATTTCTGGTAGCTTCTCCAAAGCTGTGGCTTTGATCTGTGCAAGGCTGATCCCACTCTAACTTATTGCATTCTTTCTCCATTAGAATATTTCAGCAAGCTTGCTATCAGACAGTTCTTCCCAGAAAAGTTATTTTTGTATTCCATTCATGATGTCAGGTGACTGAGCAAAAAGCCTGAGGGAATTGATTACCACTTGTTAGCTCCATGGTTTGTTTTTCCTTCGGTCATTCATTCTTGCAATAGATAGACAGACAGACACGCTGTTTATTTTTAATACATATATGGATTCTAGAAATGTCTTGTACACTGGCATTGCCTCTACAAGTTATTAGGCAGATCAGGTCTCATACAGGAAGACAACTACATATTTAATAACTTTGGGGTTCCTTTGATATCCATGCATAATTTGCACAGGAAAAATATACAGACTGAAATGAACTTAAAAATGGGGGAAAAAAGAATTTCTAACTTTAGTCAAACAGAGACTTTAAAAATTCACTTTTCACTGTAGTTTTACAGTTGAAAACTTCATAGCTCACTTGGGCCTTTGGTAATTCCCAAGTAACACTAGCTTAACTGTAGTTCAAGGCTCCTTTTCAAGCTTATCTCTTTCAAACCCCTTTTCTCTGACAAGTGTTCTCAAACTGTATTTTCTATCCCAAAGGCTGAATTATGATTTGGGCTGGATCCAGTGAGCCAAAGCTTCTCCAGAAGGTTATCAATAATTGACCTGTAGCTCCTACTCCTTTGTCTGATCACAAAACCCCCCTGGAAACAACTGAAGCAAGATACAGCCTAGAAATCAATCCTTCCTGTTGGCGATGGGAAAAGCGTCAACCTAGAGCTGGAGGAAGCCTTAGTGTCATAATTTCTGTGTGACAATGACAAGATACCCTACTTTGCACTGGGATAAGAAATGAATAGTACTAATGTCTCCTGGCACAGATAACCTGTAGTAGAATAAGGACACATCTATACCTATTTATCTGTCCTCTATCTATCTATCTATCTATCTATCTATCTATCTATCTATCTATCTATCTATCTATCTATCTATCTATCTATCACCTATCTATCTATCTGTGGTTATGTGATGTATATATCATAGAGTCATAAAATCACATAATGTTTTGAGTTGGAAAAGACCTTCAAGATCATCTCTGTCCAGACCCCTGTGATGAGCAGGGGAACCTTCCAGTAGAACAGGTTGCTCAGAGTCCCATCCAACCTCTCCTTGAACACTTCCAGGGATGGACCAGCCACAGTTTTTCTGAGCAAACTGTGCCACTGTCTTCCCACTCTCACAGTGAAAAAATTTCTTCATAACATCTAATCTAAACCTACTTTCCTTCAATTTGAAGCCATTCCCCCATCCTGTCACTAGATGCTCTTCTGAAAAGTCCCTCTCCATCTTTCTTGTAGGCTCCCTTCAGGTACTGGCAGGACACAGTTAGGTCACCAATTTTCTCAGCCTTTCCTCATAGAGTTGCTCTATCCCTCTAATCATCTTCGTGGCCTCCACTGGTCTGGTTCCAACAGGTCAATGTGCACGTTCTGGGACCCCCAGAGCTGGATGCTGCACATTCCTTGCTCATGGAGTAGAGGGGCAGTGTGTGTGTGTCTATACATACACAGGTATATATGTATGTATGCATATGTTATTTATACAATAAAAATAAAGAGAGATCCTCCTCACTTTTCTCTCTATAACCCAATTTGACCCAGAAGGGAAATCATTGCTGTGCATATATCTTGAAATCAGACATTCAAAATATGTTTGTTCTCTTGGGACAGGAATCAACAACTCTGTGGCTAGAATACTTTGGGAAAGTTCTAATCTCTACAGTAAGGCAGGAGCTCTTGGTATTTGGGACTGCTCACTAAAATAAAACAGCTTTTTAAAAACCTGTTTTTCAAACTAAATTTCCCTTTAACTCTCTGATGCCAGCAGATTTCTCCCTTGTGGTAAGTCCACTCACAGCTCAAAAAGAATAAATAATAAACATGAAAATGTCTGGCTGCTAATGAGACCCCCAGAAGCAGGACTGGAGCTTGAGGCACCATTTCTTCTGCTTGATTTCTGTGGGAAGGGATCAGCTCCTGCATGATGTCAGCCTGAATGTCTGGCTTCAATATCTGAATTTTCATAAACTTTGTAATCAGGTCTTGAGTCCTGAAGGGGCTATAAAGACTTAAGGATTCAGGAGAGCTGTGGTCGTGTAGTGTGTGGGGTAGCCTTCTGTTTATCTTGCCTCATCACTGCATCCTGGAGCATTAAACTGCTATTTCTCTCTCTAAACTGATGGCACAGCCACGTGACGCTTCTTCAGGGTGCACTTGTGTTAATTGAGATAAATATTCTTCTGCAAGATGCAGCTGGTGCTCAAGGAGTCCTGGAAGAGACATTATCTGATTTGAGGAGGCTTACTCCTGATGATTTAGTTTCATGTTATGAAACTAAACATAACATGCTATGTTAGGGTGCGGAGGGTGAATCTTTTGGTTCTGTGTCAGGGTCTGCAACATGTTGCTACTTATTTCAGCAAACTTGTTTCCTAGCCCATGTGGCTGTGCCCTGGTGCTCACAACTGCAGCTCTGTGGGTTCAACTCATTGTGTGTTCTGAGCTTTTTGCACTGAGGAACAAGCTCAGATGGAGAGTTGTGCTCAGGGAAAGTTTCATCAAATACAATTGCTCCTTCCTTGAAAAGGTGATATCTTATGCATGACCTGGTCCTTATTCAAGTTAAAAGATATATCAGCAGAAGTGCCCTGTTAGTTCTGTGCTCTTACTACTTGAATTGGCAATATTTCAGCTCGTGGCAAATAACTGAAGGATTTTCAGAGTTCCCTATCCAATACCTGCCTCCTGCCTTCTGGCCCCCAAATCCTCTATTTCTAAAGTTCCTGAACAAACATGAATGAGGATCATATTCCTTGGGAAAGAGGCTTCAGACCTCATTCATCAGTCTCTTTGTTTATTCTTCTAACCAATACTAAACCTTTACATAGTACTTCTTTCATGAATTACCTTTCAACTAAATCTGTTGAAAATTTAAGTCATGAGAATGACTGTCATTTGAAATTTATAAATAATTGGGGAAAAAAAATCAGTCAGAATAGCAGGAGAAGCAAAGAGATTTTTATTTTTTTTTTCCTACTCTGGGTATATAAAACACTAGAAGTAAGGAAAATTTCAATATTGCCAAATACTGTGAAACACGTTATTTCTTGAAATTACACTTAACCATTCTTCCTTCCTCCATGACAAACAGAAACCTTCCACTAACAGTACTTCCACTAACCAGCAGCTAAAGAAAAGGTGATTGGAAAACTGTTTTCTTCCTGTGTTAAAGCCTGTGTAAACATTGGCTATATCAAAGATTAATTGTCTTCCCATATGTGAAATCAGCTAGGCAATGGTCCACAGAATGAAAAAGAGCCTACCTGATCCTTTTCATGACTGTAATTGAGAAGTTTGTTTTCCCATTTGAGCGTTTTATTTTAAATTTTGTAAAGTTACCACTTACTCTTTACTAATACGTAAGCAAGGGAAATTCAACAGATGGTGTCACGCCAAGCAGGACCATCTTATTTGAAACTACCTCAGCAAAAATTGCATTTGGCAGATGCAGATACCTTTTGGGGTATGGATATTTTAGGTTTTGTTGCTGTTATCAAGTTTCTTTGCCGATTGAGTTGCTATCTTAACATTCACATTGGTTACACAGTAATCCAACTGTGCTGCTGCAGCAGAAGAGTGTTCTTGTTCAGATCCTATACGTAGTCTATTCAAAAATAAAGAGATGTAGGGGATCAAGACTTTTATTTTAAGGGGGAAAATTTATTTCATTGTATTTCATCATGTTTAATTTTGCCTGATGCAGCTTTGAATATAAGAGTTATTCAGATGGTGTATCGGCGTTTCAGGTGTCCTTGACCTGTGTCTGGCTGAGATAGCAGCTGGTACAGAGCTGTGTTTTACACTTATGACCAAAAATCTGGCAGCTGTCAGTGAACACTGTTTGCATGACATTAAGACCTTCTGTTTCTCACTTTGCCCCCAGTGGATTGACTAGTGGTGAACTTGAGGCTGGGAGAGGACACAACCAGGTAGAAAACCTGAACTAACTAAAGAGGTCAAGGGAGGTGATTCTGTCCCTCTGCTCTGCTCTGGTGAGACCCCACCTGCAGTGTGGCATCCAGTTCTGGGGTTCCCAGCACAGGAAAGACATGGACCTGCTAGAACGAGTCCAGAGGAGGCCACAAAGATGATTAGATGGATGGAGCATCTCTGCTATGAGGAAAGACTGTGAGATTTGGGCTGATTTAGCCTGGAAAATAGAAGACTTTGGTATGACCTCATCGTGGCCTTCCAGTACCTAAGGAAAACCTACAGGAAAGATGGAGAGAGACTTTTTAAAAGGGTGTGTAGTGATAGGACAAGGGGGAATGGCTTCAAATTGAAAAGAGGGTAGGTTTAAACTATATATTAGGAAGAAATTCTTGACTGTGAGGGTGGTGAGGCCCTGGAACAGTTTGCACAGAGAAATTGTGTATGCCCCATCCCTCTAAGTGTTCCAGGTCAGGATGTAAGTGGCTCTGAACAAGGTGGAAGATATTTTTGTCCATGGCAGGGGATTTGGAATTAGATGATCTTGAAGGTCTTCTCCAACCCAAGCCATGCTATGATTCTATGAACCTGGAATCATGCAATATCTTGAGTTAGAAGGGATCAAAAAGGATCATCAAAGTCCAACTCCTGACATGATGCTTGTCAGTAAAAAGGAAGAGAAGGGGGTTTAGGAAAGTTAATCTTTTGTCCAGGAATTGACTGGGATTTGGTCTGCTCATGGGAGGCTGTGAATAATTGTCTTTGATTCTCACATATTTTTGAATCCAGGCTTAGCTTGACATTCTGAATTGGACATTATTCAAAACCTATGTTTTGTCTTCATTTGAGGTATATTTGATTTGTCAGTGCTCAGTTTGCTTTTGAGGTAGATTTTTAATGGTACTGTCATTAACGTCATCAAGGGCACTTCTCTGTGCACATTATTCCAAAGAAAAAGAGAAAAACATGATGAAAAGTGAATGCATGGGAGCACGTGATCTAGTGTTTGAGGAAATACCGAGGGAACAGCGGACAGCAAAGGACCAGAATTTAAAAATTGAAGATCTTCTTACACATTAAATGAAAGAAAAGGTTTTGAAATTATTGTCATCTATTGGGGCTGTCAGAAGAAAGAAAGATATCTTCTCTTCACTACAAATGAGTCTGTTGTTCTCCAGAATCCATCAAAAGAATAATAAATAGTACAGATTCACTCTCTGAATTCTTGAAATTACTGTCCAAATGAGTATCATGAGAGTGAACAAAGCTGTTCTTATTCTTCTGGGTAACTTTGAGGGACACAATGGTGGTGAATGAACCACTCACCATGTCCATCTGTCACATATTAGGAGCAGCTGAAGCTCAGTAACAAGTAGGATTCAAATTCAAATGATATTGTTCAGTGTCCTTACTCCACTGACATTCAAACAGACTGACAGAGTAAATGAGATCTGCTCCCAGTCCATTAGTAAATGCCTTGAATTTTTTTTTTTGCCTGAAACTGCACTCATGCCCAACTCATAAATATAAATGTGTGTGTTACCTAATATTGTGTACAGCAGGAAGTCCCTTCAATAGAATACTGTCTGATTTCAGGCACAACTGCTAGCCCACTCTCAAAGAAGGTCCAAGCTTCTTGACACATAAAAGACAAGGCTACAGCTGAGCTTGGGGAGAGCACAGGGAATGTTCCTTGACGCTGGAACACAGTCATGGGTATTGGTAGAGCAGCCCTCTGCAGAGCTAGACTTTCTTCAATAGCAAGTGTCCCAATCAATTACCAGCCACTCAGGGTTTAGCTCACTCTAGAAACTATTCCCGATAAACACTTTGGATGAAAGGACACGATTCTAGAGAGTAATAGTGTTTAACAGGTGTTAACAACAGGAGGGACGCAGGTTGTTCCATGACAGTTGGTATTGCTGCCAGATAAGAGTATGAATTAAGGGTGTTTAATTTACTAAAGTCCTTTAAAATCTTTCCACTCTTTCCAGAGGATGTGAAGACAAGCTGTAAATGAAGAAAAACACTGCAAGGTCTGTAATATATATAATAGCATCTATGTAGTCTGAATTAAAGGCTTTCTGTCCTCTCTACAATGACTTCAACAACTTCTCCTGAGTGACTTGAGTTCAGATAAATGAAATCATTACAACACCTTATCATATTTTCTGTGGATTTGTTTTGGGGGCTGAGTTTTTTTGTTTTGTTACTTGTTTTTTCCTTTTTTTTTTTTTTTTTCAATAAACATGCAAGAAAAAGAGTTTCTAACATTTTCCACATTATTCCACTGAAGCTGGCCCAATTTCACTAGGAACGCTGTTAACCCATAGTACTGAATGTAGGTTCAACACTTAAAAACTTTTAATTTTGGGTACTTTTTTGGCATATTCTTCTAAACAATCTCTGCATTCTCTGATTGGTTTTCTCTGCATTTTTTTTGGTCAGAGAAGGTAATGTTGAACCAAATGAGCCTTGTAAAGGAAGAGATAAGTTAACACAGTTTTTCTGCCAATGTGAATGGACATGAACTGCAATTGCCCCTATCTTTATTACTTTTTATGTCTAAATGGTACTACACAACATATTATTTTATTTTAGCACATATTTTTGTTTCACAAAGTTTCATAGAAACTGATGATATTTCAGCAGAGGAGAAAAAACCCGTCAAACCATATATGGTGTTTGATCAGTCTTGCATGTATATTATTCTATTCTTTTAAATAAATGATAGTGGGGTTTTTTTTAGACTAGTGGAAAAATTGCATATTTATTTTAGTTGAATTTGTGTTAGCATAGAAGGAAAAGTAACCATTTGAGCAAGGTTATGGCAGTGGTTACTGTGAAAGCAGGCTTCTTTATCTAAAGTAATCTAAATTGGAGAGAGGTTGTAAGTCAAATAACAAAGGTTCCTGACATAGCTGTGATATACTTAATTTCTTTTCTCATTAAAGAATGATACAGTGTCCTTAGGAGACAGTCACTTTTTGAGTATCTCAGGAGATCAGATTAATATGGAGCTAGTAGCAAAGTGCTTAAATGGACTCAATCAAAACCAAGTGAAATCCATTCTAGGATTATTAGAAAGATAGAAGGAGAAATTGCGAAACTCTACTAATGTAGAGATCTGTCATCATATACTATGAGTGGAAAAAAAAGAGGAGAGATAAAGTGAGCTTCTCTTTCTCCTTGTCAACTTTTCATTAGTTTCCTGAAAGACTTTGGAATGAGGACTATTTCTCTTTCATTTACCTATGAAAATAACCCGTGGACAACCTTAAAAGCTCTTTTTATTCTCCTGACTATGATATAAGCAAGTCATGTAACCGCTTTGTCCAGAAGATTTTCTCCATGTCAAACTGTGCTAGGGAAGATTACCTATCACTCGGGACAAGTGCCATGAAGAAATATGCAGGATGTAAATGGTATATAGGACTCAATAGGAGCTGTCTGACCACATGCAAATTTTACCTTGAAGTTTGTAAAGCAGTGTGAGTTGGGCGGAGGGCTAAATGCCAGGTAGGATTTTGGCTTCACAGAAGGGAGCAGTCTGCTACTCCAAAAAGGCCACATGTTCTTATACTTACTTTGCAAATCAGATCCATACATTTTTATGGCATCATTATCAACCATTTTAATGATGGTTATATTAGAAGAAACATAAATACTCATGGGTTTATGGTCATAACTGCCGCAGGGAACTACTAGTTTTAAGAAGATTTCCATCTACATTCTTAACAATCTGTAATGAGCTTTAGACCGTTTCTCCTTCCATCCCAAATTGGTTCTCTGTCCCAAATTGGTTCTCTGCCTCTTTTTGTCTTTGCTTCTAGTATAAACCAGAGGCATTGCTAATGTAGTGTTAAAATCGTAATAAAATCCATTAAAAGGCCTGAAAACAATTCCAGAATGAAAGGCCAGGACGAGAAAGTTCTCATCAACCAACTACTTGGAAGCAGAGTATACCATAGTTTTGATACAAGATGCCATCCTCCCCTGTTTCACAAACCTATAAACCCTCTTACTGAATAAATTCCATTTGTTCTCCTCAGTGCCCTTTGATTACCCAGTGCTTTTCCATTAGCTTAATTATTTAAGTCTCTTTCGCTCCCATGCTGTTGCATGTACAGATGCTATGTGTATAATACATTAAACCTGCATAATTGACTTACATTTAAGTGTCACCAGTTGTGTAATGTTCAGTGGTTGGTTTGTATTCATGACACCGTGAAGAAATGAAATGCTTTGTGTTTGTAAACAGACCTCATTTTTATTGCTGCTCAGAGCTGGAGCAATTTGGGAAAAGAAACCCACTACTGCTATTAAAAAACATGGAGCTGTGAAAACAGAAGCAGTGATAGCCACTCAATCATCTGTATCAGCGTCATCTGAAAGTGTAAATGTTTTTCTGCTAAAACCATGGGAAAACAGTAAGGGCATATTTTGAGACTGACATTTTCCTGTATTTAAGAGTGTAGCTACTTACTGAGCCAGGAAACCACAGCTCTAAGGAAGCTCAACAGAATTGAAACATTAGTGGCTGAGTATTTCTTAATTACTTGAGGTCCTGAGCGGCCTGTTGAAAATCAAACCAACCAGAAACACTTTAAAGGCAAAAAACTCCAACCAGCAGCCTGAGTCACTTTCCTGAGATTTGTCATTACTTTCCGTTTATCTTACCCAAGTGTTGGGATTAGGTGCAAAGTCTCTAGATAAAGTCAGAATCAATTTTAAGGCCTTCTGGCGGCTGAGATCCCAGGTATCAAACACTGTTTGCAAATACCTTCACAATACTTCTCAATAAAATGAATGCAGTGAGTTTGTCACCCTAAGCATGATGTTATCAGTCAAGTATGTCTCTCAAGGCCAGAAGGAGTCGGGGGAAGTTTCCATCTGAGGCAGGTCATCTCTGCTCATTTCCCTTTGGAAAATTTGCCATAAAGGCACATTGATCACTAAAAGCTGGATAACTCAGGTACAGCACTGACCTTCCTCTCTCGTAGCACAATCAGTCACCAGATGCCTTTCCCAGCGAGATGGTTTTATTGTCATGGAGGAAAATGGCTCAGCCCAGCCCTGCAGGAACTCAACAAAACCAGTGGCATCCTCAGAAGTAAAAAGAACATTGATCTAAAAATACTGTGTTCATTACACTTTTCTTTATTCCACTCTGCAAATTGAATACTGAGGTTATATATCTATTGCAAAGCATAACTTGACTGTCTAATAGAATCTATAAGTCTATGGATGAGCTGGTTGTGTGGCGTCCCACCACCCTCACTGGAGAGCTACTTCAATGGAGCTGGCAAAGGTTAGGGTGGGACTCACCTCAAGCACATGGTCAGAAAAACTGTGAAGCTGCTACAAGAGATATGTGCTTAGGAAATGGAATCATACTTCTAATGTCTAGTAGAATTCCATACACAAATACTTGAATTTGAGTTTGATTAAACCATAAGGAACAGTTTTGTCTGAAGACATTAAAGAAACAATAACACAAAAACCCATGCACTGTTGCGTAAAAAAAAACCAAAAAACACACAACCAAAAACAAAACCAGAAAAAAAAAAAAAAAAAAGAAGAAGAAAACATCCTAACTTAGAACTAAAATAACCAGTTATAGAAGATTTTAAAATTGGAAATTAAATTTGAAAGTCTAAAGTTACTTTTTTGTGTACTTTTTTCCTGTATTTCTCCAGGAATAAACACAAGGGAAGGACTTTGAGTGTTTGGTTTTCACTTTTGGGTGTGTCTGGTGAGCAATCACAGCCTTCATTGTTGTTGTTATGAGTCTGAATGGCTCTGCTTAACGTCAGCCATCTGGGGCTGCCTCTGTATTGGTAAATAAAACAGGACCAGGGTGTAGGCTTAGGCTCTGGACTGTGTTTATCCTGAAATAGTACCATGTGCCAGCTAAAGCTTTCCCAAACACTGCTGGCTTGGTTCACAGTTTATCAGGAACAAGAGACAATTCCCAAAAGGTCACTGGGACAATAACACCCCGGGTTTGGCTCTTTACACTCTTCGCAGCATCTAACACTGCTCCACCAGGATGTGCACTCTCAAACACTACCATCTGCTATGCCCAAGGGACTCTAACACGCTGTCAGCTTTGTGGTGTGAAAACACCATTGTGAGGGGTTACTACAGAACTATCACGTTATTTATGATACTTTGAATTGGGGGGAAAAGTAAAAAAAAAAAAAAAAAAAATTCAGAAAAACAATTATGTTTCTCTTTGACTCCAAAGAGGCAATCCTGGGGTCCAGGGGAAACATGGTGCCAAATGCTAAGCAGTATTGAGATGGCTTGTCAGAGTAAATATGCCTCAAAGGCAGAGAACAATTGCTATTTAGCAGCATATATAGAGAAAAAATATTTTGTTTATATATTTTATTTACTTGATAGTTTCAGTATTTCTGTAATGAACAAGAAAAGAATAATTTCTCAGTGATCATATATTCCAGCCATATCAAAGTATACCTCAGCACGGGATCAATCATTCCCTAGAGCACTCTTCAACTGGCTGTAGTCCTCTGCAAGCAGACACTGAACTTTCAGATGGATAACGTTAGCAGAGATAAGTCCTCTAGTTGTGAGCAGTCTCATAAAGTCATTGGATGTTTTCCACTTTCCATTTATAAAATGAAAGCTTTCCCCTCCCCTTCCCTAATGTGTGTTCCTATTTTTCTCTGCATGAATTACCTTTCATCTGGCATTATTAGACCAGATTACCCTCTAAGCAGAAAATCAGCAGAAGTCATGCCTGTAACATAAATCCCAAACATACACCATTCCCACATTAAGTGGAATGAGATGTTAACATATCTATTCACTGTGCTGAATGACCCATAAAGCAGATTTTTTAATCAATAACCTGCATTTAAGAAAGTTTGCGTTTAAAAGAATTAGCAATGCAAAATTAAACATGCAAAGCAGTGTCATGCACAGGATGTATAGTAAATTAAATACAACTTTTTTCTCTGAATAAAATTCATCCTCTGAACAATACAACTGTTTCATAAGCCTGGCTTACACATGGCATACTTTCATTCCACGCCGTGCCCCTTCTGCCCTGTGAGGATAAGAGTTCTTCCTGCTTTTGTGATTTCATTACCTACCATAAAATTACTCCATGAGATAATTTAATCTTTTATTTTTCACAGAATCACAAAATGGATAAGGTTAGAAGGGACCACAGTGGATCCTGTCCTCCAATCTCCCTGTTTAGACAGGGTCATCCCAGAACACAGTGCACAGGATTGCATCCAGATGGTTCTGGAATATCTCCAGCAAGGGAGACTCCACACCCTCTCTGGGCAATCTGTTCCAGTGCTCGGTCACCCATAAAGAAGTAAAGAAGTTCTTCCTCATACGAGATGGAAATTCCTGTGTAGAAGTTCCTCCCCATCGCTTCTTGTCCTTTTTCTCAGCACCATCGAACAGAGCCTGGTCCATCTTCTTGGCACTCTCCCTTCAGATACTGGCAGACATTGATGAGGACCCCTCTCAGTCTTCTCTTCTCAAGAGTGAACAGACCCAACTCCCTCAGCCTTTCCTTGTAAGAGAGATGTTCCAGTCCCTTCATCATCCCTGTAGCCTGCACTGGACCTGCTCCAGGAGCTCCACGTCTCTCCTGTACTGAGGAGCCCAGCCCTGGAGACAACACTCCAGGTGTGCCTCACTATGGCAGAGCAAAGGGGCAGGATCACCTCCCTCGACCTGCTGGCAATGATCTTCTAATTCACCCAAAGCACATCAGTTGTCTTCCATTTCATTAGTTGTCTCATGGGCCCTGCTTTCCAAGCCTTCATATGAGAACTACAGCACTTGGTGATACTGAGCTGGGAGATAAGGAGATTCTAGTCTTGTGAAAATATGGGAATGAGAGTCTACATGTTATAAATGAAACATTCGGTGAAACGAAGTATCTTTTTCTTCACTTTGAGCCCATATGTGAGGGTTGAAAACATACTGATATTGAAATCAGGCAAAGCAATTCTGCATCGAAGGTTTGATGTATGACAAAAATTTAAAGGATTACATTGTTCTTGCTCTGTTTATCAGCTTCTGGTTCAGTGTCTCAGGCAGGTAAACCTGCTACTATCCATACACATCTATACATGTTTTGAATCTTATGAGATTGAAGGAATATTGAATGCATATATCTGATGGTAGACACTGGGTTTCTTTTTCATCAACTGTGGAGTAAAAAAAAGAAAAATAAAAGAGGCATAAATGAATCATAAACATTTAAAGACATAGTATTTGAAAGACTGGAAAAAAATTCAAATTAAAGCCCATGTTCTGCAGCTGACTGAATAGAGTATAAATCCTGGGATGTGAAAGGAGTAACCCATATATAATCCAGAGAGCGACTTGTGAGGTTGCTTAATAGATTAAAGGTTTATATACATTACACATCCTGCTTACCTTTTTTGGTGCAGACAGTGTGAAAAAAAATAGCAAATGACAGTATGTCATGGTCAAGGAGAGGAAATAAAAACTGCTTTATAAAGATAGCCAAGTCAATATGAGGTTTGTCATGTTTGGTTTTGGTATTTCCTGGCATTTTTCCTAATCACTCTTGTGGCTGTTTTTGAAGACAGGGCCCTGCAGTAAAAAGACCTCTTGCTATATAAACTTGCTGAGAGTGATTAAGAATGGGGAACGTATCAGCTCACCCTTCTTATGACATCATGGGCTGACTAAACCTCTGCCATTGCTGTGGGACTGATAAAAAATCCTTGCTCATGGAAGGTAGTTCTGGAGGATGGGGAAAAAAGTGATTTTGTGTCCCATTTCTTTCGCTGATCTACGTAAGAATATCCCAGAAGGACCCTGTGCACAGCCCAGCAGTGCAAACAGATACTCAAACTACTCCTATACCGTGGTCACACTACCAGGGAAACTACCCAGTTTCTCATCCACAGCTCTTTTCTTTTTACTCTCCATTTCTAGTAAGTAAAGCAATATCTTACATTGATATGCTGTGCATGGTTACCCTTTTCGCTCTGACAGCTACCCAGAGCCTCCACTGGGGATGCCTCCAGCGGAGTGGAGCACATGGCAGAGCTATTTGCTGAGTTGGGATAGTAGGACTTTAAATGACTTGTGGCTCAATATTTTAGATACAGGATCACTCGGTCATAGCACTGCTCTCAGAACTGACTCACAAGTCTGTGGGTCAAAGGTCCAACTTTGTTTTTCACAGTGCAGCTTATGCTCAACAACACAGTTTTTTACCATCTTACTCATCCAGTAGGAGATTTTATCTAGTTATTGCTTCAAACCAGCTACTGATGGGTGCTGGACTCTTCTCCATCTCTGAAATCATTACCAGCACTGCTAGTTAAATTGTAAGTTCTTAATCTCAACTGTTTGTTTAAAGATTTAAATTTTGAGAAATGAGTCATTTAGGGAATAGAAGAGTTCAAGTTTTGAAATCTTATTTTTTTGTGGACAGAAAAATAAATTTAACAAATTATCTTCCATTATTTGCACAGGTTATATGAATACAACGTCCATCCCAAAGCTCATTGTCACAAATATTCTCAGTGTAAATACTTTCATTACATCCTTTACACATGTAATATAGAGAGAATATATTTAATATTTTAACATATATGCCTATGAGAAGATCTATGTGTATTTTCATATCGAGAGAGGTAAGGGTGTAAATTAGTGGCTTCTCTGTAAAGGTTTCAATTCTCTATCAGTGTATGATGAAATATTTGACCTGTTTCTGGGGAAACTCACTGGCCAGTGAACGAGATCTTAACATTGTTGCCTAATTGTGCTGCTCAGCGGAAGAGTTAAAATTCGTATTTCAATGTATCATCTTAAGCAACTACTCAGAGTCAGGAGAAAAAACACTTTAAACTCTTGAAAAGGAAAAGATTTTAGCATAATTTACTATAAATGTTCTGGTATACGTATCAGAATTTTTATAAAAAGTTATATTTGCCATACATGTAAATTTTGGAATTGTTTTCTCTTCAACTATAAGTGACTTTCTTTCCTGCCAAGGAGTTCCCAAGTCTGACCTAAACTGTGCTGCCACATCCTGTGTTCCTTCAGTGGTTATGCAGGAGAAAAAATGACAATTTGATACAAAGACACAGTCAGGGACATGTGGGTGGCAGTGACAATGGCAGAACCATGTCTCGAAACAGGAGTCATGAATGACAGAGCTCTGATCATAGTCTAAAAACATCCCTCAAATAATCAGTTGAATATATGAACGCATTCATGATCGCTTAATAATAAACTTGTTGGATATGTTTTCGTATCTTTAGGTTCTTTTAATGCTTTTTCAGCTCTTTTTGACTGTACAGAGTGACAAGGTGGAATGTGCTTGCTTCCTAGTGTCTGAGATGTTGAGAGATCTACTTAAAGCCATCAGACTATCAAATTATTTCCTCAACTTCATATCCAAACATATGTGAACACAGAGAAATTAATGAAAATCAGGACAAAGAAATAGGTTCAAAATCAATTTTCCCACAAAAAAGTTTGTTTTCAAAGAAATTACATTCTAAAATATCAAAACAATGAAATACTGAAATAGCGATTTATTGGAAATATTATTTTTATTCATATTTTCTTATTTTATTTAACAATAGCTGAGAATACATTTAGTTGTAACTGCTGTATCCTTGAATACAGAAGAAGTGAACTTTATTATAAGAGAAAAGCAAAAGCAAATGTGATATCTTGAAGAATCCATTGTAAGGAAGGAATTAAGTCAAAGTAAATGGAAGAAATCTTCAGTGATTGAAAACATCACTGAGAAATAGAGGTGGAATAAATCAGTTCTTTTATTTCCTACAGATGGGAGAAGAAACAATGGACTAAAACACAAGAAGAAACATTAAATGGTGGACATTAATAAGATACTCTATCAGTGGGAATACAGGAAACTTTTGCCTATAAGGGTTGCAAGCTTTTTCTGTGACTGGGAGTTTTTAATTAAGAGTTGAACATAACTGTGTACAAAGTACTGTAGGGACCATAGGTCGCTTTATAGTTTAGCAAAATTCTGCCTATTTTCTATGATTTCCTAAGGAGTTTAAGTACCACTTTAAAAAGCCTGCTTGCTATGTAGAACCTAGAGGTCATAAAATGCTTAATTCTAGTCTAATACAATAATACGCTGAACCTGACTGAATAGATTTGACCAAGTTCAGCAGTTTTTAACAGTGTAAGAGACTGGAATAAAAAGTCTATAAACGTATCTGTTCAATGACCTCTTAATCACTTGTAAAATATCTACACAGCCTGAAGAAGTTTCACTGTCATGTTTGTTCAAGAGACAGAAATTGTAATCTTTGTAATTTGGGCCAACAGGAAATAAATCCAGTAAAATATATAGAACTATTTTCCTAGAAAATCTGTGCTTTTACATTTGATTTTATGGACTGTTATGGCTTCACTGGAACACATTTTGTTTCCTAGTAAATTTTACTGAAGGACTAGTAAGACAGAGATACAAATAAGTACAGAATTGCTAGAACTTATATTCAAGGGAAGAAGAGTAACTAAACCATCTCTCTAAATAAAGAAAATGTGGTTAAATTAGTTATTAAATGTTTTCGGAGAAGATTAAAAAATAACATTACCTAACAATAATAAAATATAAATGCTCCATTTAATATAGAGATAGATTTTTTGTTGTTGTTGGTTTTGCATTTTGTCAGTTATAATTGAAAGTATATTTAAGGAGAACAGTTTCTATGACTTCTAGATATCTTTTACAAATGTTTTAGATAACTCTGAGACACAAAAGAAACAAAAACCAGTCTAAATGCTATCACAGAAAACCACAATATCTAATCCCTTCATTGTATTGACAAATGTACATTTTAAGATGCAAGAGAGCTTTTTATTCTCACCTGTCCTGATGAAAAGCTTTTTAGGACCTCACAGCTGTGATAGTTAGAAAATACGCAATTTCCATTCCAAATTTGTTCATGGCCAGTAATAAAGAATCGTCTCACATTTTGTTGGTGAGATAATAAATGGCATTTCTGTGTAAAAGAATGAATATCAGGACAGATTGTGAATCCCTTAAGAAAAGAGTACAAAAAACCCCAAACAAACAAACAAACAAGAACCAACCAAACAACCAATTAAAAAAAAAACAAAAACAAAAACACCAAAAGAAACAAACAAACAAACAAAAAAATCCAAGAAAAACATCAAAACCAAAACAACCCAAACCAGATAAGTCTTTGGCTCATTGTTTCTCCGTGTATATTTTTATCTTCCTGCATAATGTGTTCATCATCCTAATTTTCAGGCAGCATATGGAAAATGAAGAGTGGCAGTTCCATAAGTCCCTGGATGTATCTTGTTGTCCACCTAATAATGAAGTGTCTTTTCAGAAGGAATTCATATTACTGAGCATTTTCCATGAGGAATTTGCAGGGTGGTTCACACTGTTTCTTCATTTGAACACTTTTATGAACCTGATAATATTCTTCATGGGCTTTCACCTCAGAGCTCCATGTGGTCAAAGAACAGGGCCAAGACTTTGGAGTCATTGATTTACTCCTTACCATAGAACAGCTTTCACAGCTTTAAATGAAACAAAGCACTTTTTCTTTTGTCACCTATAAATTTCTGTCATTACTTTGGACGGGGTGAATTTTGCCATATTTAATAAATGTCTTTTTTTCACTGTGTTTCCCTAGAATAAAAGACAACAGCAATCACGGTAATGAAAAAAACAAAACATTTAGGTCCTAAGTTAGAGAGGAGAGATTTATGTCTTTAGATTTAGATTCTCTATTGCTGCTCCATAAGGCAACAGTGTTGTAACAGGTGCTTTCCATATTAATTCCTACTTCTGTTGAGAGCAGCAGCTGCCAGATGAAACCTTGCTCAGGTGGCTGAATTTGTGAAACTGTCAGGTAATAAACTACACCTCTCCATGATGGTTTTAAAACTTGGTGACCTTGAATACTCCCAGCATGCTGGATCTCTGTGCCAAATTTTTGAGACCTTTTCTTGTGTTGTTCAACTTCTGACCACTTGCAACCCTTTACTGATTTCAGGAAGGTTTATAGCAGAACTTACAATTTCTAAATTCAAATAATATAGAAATATTAAGCGGGGGTTTTTTTGTTGTTGTTGTTGCCATTCTGTGATTCTACGATTCTATGATAATGGTTGATGTGCTCTGCCTGTTTAAAAAAGTATAGCAGTTTCAGGGAATAATTATTAATGTTGGAGCTCTGTGGGGACCTAGTGGCGAAATCTTATTATTTTTGGTAAAAAAATGTCAATTATGGAACATTTGACAATCTGTAAAACCAAGATGGTTTGCTTGGAGTGAGGGTGAAGCAATACAATATGTTGCAGAACGCTTGCAAATTTGGAGGCTGATGAACAGGGTCTTAGAATGAAGTATTAGAAACAACTTATAAATTATGAAGGTAGCTAGCTGAATCAAGATTTCAAATTGTTGTGGTAGCAAAGGGAACTGACTTGAACTCAACATGCATTAACTGAAAAACATCAAGTCGCAGTAGAGAAATAGTAGTGAGATCATTCTGGAATTGATTTGCTGTCTAAGTATGAGAAAAATGGCCCATCACAAAAGGCTTAAAAATAACTGAAATTTCATTGATGTTTAGGAAACTTGAGTTATAGGCAAATATTTCAAAAGCCTGAACTCTACACTTCACCCATGAACAGTCTACTACTAAGTGAACATTTACAAAGTGAAATAAATGGGTGGGTGGATGAGCTGGAAGCTGAAATTACAAGAGCTAAAAGCAAGACATTTTCTTTTTACCAGGGAAAAGATCATGTTAGGGCAGGGAGGATTTCCCTGACTTGAAGTCTTTAAATCAAGACTGGATTTCTTTTCCCACTTTACATGTTTGTTTTATTTTAACTAGATATTATAGACTCAGTGGAAAAAAATTGAGGTTTCATTATCATCTGTGTTATAGAAAGAAGAAAATAAAGGGTCACAGCAGTTCATTCTTGACTTCATATATGACTTATATGAAATTAGGGGCCGATCAGTAGCTGGACTTTGGCCAGCTGATGCAATTCTGCTCAGTGTCAGTGGCCCAGACTCTTGCTGCTCACTGGTGAGCTGGTTACACTAACTCACCCTTTGGAAACTGAGGTTCCCAGTAATTCCTCATTTCTGTCACTCAGATGAAAACTGTGCTTGAAACAGCAGAATAGGTGCAAGGAAAGCGTTTTAATGTTTTCTTGAATGCTGCCAGATGAGGCTGCAGAGTTTCCTGTACCAGCGTCATAGCAAAACTCTTTTGCACAGTCATTTTATAGGAGTTGTAAATTTAATTGTGGTAAGTATTAATTGCTATCCTTACATTCTATATTGAGGCCATGCTGCTGAGAACGCAGCTGCGCTGGGCAGGGCACGTCTCCAGGATGGAGGATCACCGCCTCCCTAAGATCGTGCTCTATGGTGAACTTGCCACCGGCTGCCGCAAGAGAGGAGCCCCAAAGAGGAGATACAAGGACTCTCTGAAACAATACCTCAGCCTTGGCCATATTGACTGCCATCAATGGTCCACTCTGGCCTCCAGTCGGGAGGCGTGGAGACACACCATCCATAATGCTGCTGATTCCTTTGAGAACGCACACGGAATCAGTCTGGAGGAGAAAAGACAACGCAGAAAGAACCGTGCCTCACCAACACCGCCTATGGAGACTTTCTGCTGTGCCTTTTGCAACCGGACTTGCCTATCTCGCATCGGCCTCTTTAGCCATCAGCGCGCTCGCAGCAAGCGTGGGCAGAGTCCTGCCCAAATCTTCGTTCGTGAAGCCCAGCCATGATGATGATGACATTCTATATAGTCCCCATAACCATGTGAGCACCCTAATCCCAGATCTGAGTGAAGGTTGCAGACAATTTTTTAATTCCAAACACAACACCCACAAAATCCTCTGTGCCTGGATCTCCACTGGGAAGGAAACCCAAATACATGTCCATATAGTGACGCCAGTGGTTGTCCACTGACCTTTTACTTCTTGTTCCTCCTCTTCTGCATCATGAGGTATAAAAAATGGGAAACAGAGGTCCAGAAATAAAGACAGAAATGTGTTATTCTCTATTGAGTCCTGACCAGATGAAGTGGATTTCCTTCCAAGATGAAGAAGAAGAGCAAATACTGGTGGTTGACTCACTATACCAAGAGCCAGCACTCAAACCTCAGCCTTGACAGTGTTTTTTGTTCCTGGGTCACTGCATCAACAAGCCTGGTCTAGAGAGCACAGTCCTGAAACATCCAGCATTTGCATATTGGATTATCAGTGATGTTCCTTTACCTGGCAGGGACAAAAGGCCCTTGGAGAAGACCAAGCATCCTCTCAGGACAAGGGCAAATGGCTTCAAACTGAGAGAGTAGATTTAGTTTAGATATTAAAAAGAAATCCTTGACTGTGAGAGTGGTGAGACACTGGAACAGGGTGCCCAGAGAAGCTGTGGATGCCCCAAGCCTCAAAATGTTCCAGGCTAGGCTGGAAGGACCTCCGAACAGCCTGGTCTAGTGAAAGGTCCCTGTCCATTGGGGGTTTGGATCTAGATGATCTTCAAGGCTTCTTGCAACCCAAACCATTCTGTGATTCTAAGCAGGAAACTGAATGATCATATTTTGCATCCTGATATCTGTTTTATCTGCAGAACTCCTACTCCATACATTGGGTTTACTATAGTGATAAGGGCAGATTTTGTGAGAATTTCTTGTTCATACAATCATGAAAAAACATTGAAAAGTGAAATCTCCTCTCCTTTTCCCCATCTGTCTGCCATTTCTCAGCTAAGCCGTCTCAGTATTTCCTGACATTTTCTCCTTTCAAATGATTAAACTTGTGATACATTGTCAGAGGGTTTAGCCAATGGCAGGATTACAAAATGCCAGACCCATCACTGCTAGTTCCGCTCAAACCCTCCTTAAACATGTTCCTTTTTGATACGAATCACTCATGACATGTGGGTGGCAAACCAGATCCCATAAATTCCAACAACTCCTGTGAAAGCTGAGATGTTAATAGTTCATTTAGGATTTGACACAAAAACCTAGCCAGCACTCAAGCAAACCTTTTGTTCAAAGTTTGCAATGGTGAAAATAAGGAACATATATTCCCATGCTTAATCTTTGGGCCACAAGCAGAAAGTGAACAAATTAATTTCATGGAATATACACATGAAGTCAGTAAATACTTCCTGGGAAAATTATTTCTGCCTCTCCAACTACAACTGAAAACATACAGAGATGTATATATATATGTAATATGTATATATGTATGTATAGATTATATTTATATATATATAAAATTAAAACTAAATACATATAGATAGAAATGCTATCCATTCAAATGGATTGGCTGATTGCTTAGAACTGAAAGGTACCACTATCTTCATCATTGATCAAAAGAAGGGACACTACAGGAAGTCAACACTTTCCCAGTTGCCTTCAGATTCCTAATATCAAGTAAAAGTTATTAGGTGGTTGCATCAGACCTAATGATTATTCCCACCCTTTCTCCTATCCCTTCTTATCCTTATGGGAAGTTGAGTGAATTCCTACCTGGCCATCTCCTTTAGTCCTGCCAGGACACGTGGTGCCCGCCCTGCTAGCTTTTGCAAATCAAACTCACGCTGACAAACCAAACCTCACCCACATCACAGATTGCTGGCCGTTTTCTTCTGAAGAACCACCTCAGTGACTATGGGCATTACTGATTACTCAATAACATCCAGGCCTGAAATGGCTGGAAATGGGCACACATAAATTATTCTGAGAGCAGTCCTGAGTGCCAGCCCAACGATACGACCACTTTTTTCTTATGTTATTTTCATTTGCATCCCCCTGTTACCACTCCTTTGCATGTGTACTTGTTTCATCTTGTTCTATCACTTTTTTCTCTATACCAGGTCACTTCCCTGGTGAAATGTGTGGTTCCAAGCCTGCTGAAGTTAGATGACACCACTGTGGTCCCTTCCAACCTTACCCATTTGGTGACTTTGTATTCCTTTGATCATGAAACGGGACCTACTCAAGGAGGAAACGAAGCCACAATCAGTTTAGGGGGTGAAAGGGAGAGGTCCTGTATCCCTTGACCCAGTAGTATTTAACATGCTCAGCAGAGGAGGGTTGTGAGATGGTGGGAGAGGAAGGGCAGGAAATGTGTTCGACCAGAAGACTGGAATGCTTATAAATCCCTCCCTGTTGGATGAGAGGGCCATTATGGGAACCCGAGGTTTTTGTATTTGCACAATACTGAGGCAAAAAAATGTGAAACCAACAGATAAACCCAAATCCTGCACTGGCTGTCACAGGAGGGGAACCCTTCACACTGCCATGAAAGAAGGAATAATAATTCTAAAACATTTTTTTTTTGTTGCTGCAGCTAAATCAATCCCCATTACTTGTATTGCAGAGGAAATACAAGGTTCTCTGCTGATGTTGCATTTCTATGGTCCTGTTCTATGTGTCAGTAACTTCCACCAGATCTCATGACAAATATTAGAATGAACTTTCTCTCACCCTGGTATCTCTAATGGGACAGAAAAGACAGCATGTCAAAGTCTTCTTAAATATTGGGTAGTGATTGCTATGAAATTACTACATCCCACATCCTCTTCGGCCATTACATGTGATTAATCAAGGGTATATGACTGCTTGAAGACATGAAGCTCCTGCCAAAACATCTTTAGTTTATCTGCAACATAAACACAAAAGAACAGCAAATACCCACAGTGGTTATTTGTACACTGAAGGGCAGTGTTTGGTAGCATCACAAATACAAGGAATAATAGAATCATAGAATCTTGTGCATTGGAAGGCACCTTAAAGATCAACTAGTTCCCATCCCACTGCCATGGACAGGGAATCTTCCATATCTATTTGAAACCACACCCCCCTCCCCACCCCAAAAAAAAATCCTATTGTGTTACGGTTAATCTCAATCTAGCCTTAGAAAACTGAAAATTAATACAGGGTTAAGTACTTTATGCCCTTTATTTTTATTGTCTTCTTTTAATATATATTATATCAAGAATGTAGCACACAGTCAAAACAAATCATCCAGCTGACTTGGAGAAAATTTATTGAAGACTATTACTTTTTATTTTAGTTTATTTCTATATATACATAGCCAACTGGGTTTTAGGGAGTGAAGTGATGAAAACAAATGAACAAACAAAACAAAAAACAAAAAACAAAAAGAAAAACAAAAAGAACCTCAACCACAGAGTTTCAATAAGATTATGAAATTACTTATAGTGCCACCCATGGAAAAGGATAATATCTGAAACTGGGGCTGGGAGAATGGGATGTGCTGAAAGACAGACACATGACGTGGGGATGCAAATGCAGTAACTGAAGGCGTGCTCTTCCTTAAGGAGAACAGGACTATCACAGTTTCTTATTGTTTCTGAGATGGCCTCTGACCCAACAGGCAGCAAACTGAAAGACTGCTGCCGTGACATCTGCCAAGTTCTACATTTGGTTTGCAGTCATCTTGTGTGCCCTCAATATCTTGAGTCAAACTAGTTTCTGGAGATCAACACGTGATTTTTATAGCACCTCTGCCCAGCTCTCACTCCTCATATGCAGTTACACATTGCAGTCACATCTGTGACTCACAAAACGTGCTGGAAGGAAAGTGAGCTGAAAAAGAGGTGAGCAGTAATAGGAAGATGGGAGAGTGCAGGAGATCAAAAGACAACAGCAGCCTAATTGTGAGACTTATGCCAAAGTGTTAGTGATCAGTGGGAGAGGAGATGAGGCAGCACACAGCAGTGAGTGTGTCCTGCTCTTCCCTTTTCCTAACGTTTCAATGGCCATCTTCCATGCTGCATCCTGACCCTGTCCCCCTCACTCCATATCTGTCTATTTGCTATTTTGTCTACTCTGGATTGTCTAATATATTCAAATTTCCAAGATGATGCACTTTCTAATAGTGATGCCTGCCTCTGGCATATCTTAGGCTGTCAAATGTCCTTAAGTAAAGCCTGTCTAAGTTTGTTTGCAAAGAAAAAAAAATATGCTAGAAATAACAAGTGGGGGAAAAAAGACCCTCAAAAATGTTAAATCACAGCTGCAGAAGAAAAATTTCTCTGACATAATATTAAGAAGTCACTGCCCTGTAAAAACCTCTCTTCCTGCATGCTCCTCATGCTCATTCTAAAAATCATGCCTGCATGAAATATGACATATGACAGTCATGTAGATATAGTATAAATAGTGGGATCACCTCATCCTTGATGAGATCCAGGATACGAGGAACAGAGACTGAATATCACAGAATCATAGAATCATTAAGGTTGTAAAAGACCTTTAAGATCATCAAGTCTAATCATCAATTCAGCACCACCACCATGTTCACCATTAAACCACGTCCTCAGATGCCACATCCACACGTTTTTTGAACACTGCCAGGGAGGGTGACTCCATCACTTCCCTGGGTAGCCTGTTACAATGCTTTACTACCATTTCTATGAAAAAAATTATTAATAACTAATCTAAACCTCCCCTGACATAACTTGAAGCTGTTTCCTCTTGTCCTGTCCCTTGCTAGCTGGGAGAAGTCTGATCCCCACCTGGCTGCAGCCTCCTTTCAGGCAATTGTAGAGAATAGTAAGGTCTCCCATCAGGATCCTTTTTTTCCAAATACACATATTAATTATAGCAAAAATTCTGAAATTATCACATCTGTTGCACAAGANGAGAAGTCTGATCCCCACCTGGCTGCAGCCTCCTTTCAGGCAATTGTAGAGAATAGTAAGGTCTCCCATCAGGATCCTTTTTTTCCAAATACACATATTAATTATAGCAAAAATTCTGAAATTATCACATCTGTTGCACAAGAAGATTTATTTTTATTAGTTTTTGAATACTTCTCATATAAAAAAACCCAAACAAACAACAAAAAAAGAAAACATCTGTCTTTAATTGATACAATGAGAATTTTGTTGTTAGGAGGGAAGGAGGACAAGAGGTGGTGAAAAAGAAGAAGAGTTTAGACAAAAATACTTGATCATTTCATGCTAACATTAAGATGCCTTGATTATGTTCTCCAATTACATGACTTCTTACTAGGCCCCACCCTGCAGCTCCACTGCCAATGTCTGGTACAATGATATTTCTGTAAGTGGCAAAATATTAACCTTCTTGGAAGTGTAAATTGACAGGAACTAGTCCACACTCACAGGTGCTAATTAAGAGTTGTATTTCACAACTTTGAACGGGTTAAGTGTGGGGTCATGTGCTGAAAGCCTGTGTGCACAGCCACAAAGGAACACAGAGGAACAAGGGCAGGAGCAGGACTGCAAATCAGACCTTGGCTGGACTTCTCTCAGACCTATCACAGGAGCCATCAGCTGCCCAGAGTCCCATCTGCACCAGCCCAAAGGAGCACAGGAACACAGTGTCAGGTGGGAACATCATTTAGGGCCTCAGAGGAAGGGACACCCTGTCCAGCCCTTCTCCCTGATGGTTTTTGTGAATCCGGGTGCCAGCAACTGGAGAGACTGGGACCCAGGGGCAGCAACTGGAGAGATTGGGACCCAGGGGCAGCTGCTGGGAAAGCTGAGTGTCTGGGGTCCACTGCTGGACTGTATACCTTGTATGGGTATAGATCTCTAAATTCTCATTAGTGGACCTCCATCCTACTCATCCAGATGAGGAATTTGGCGCTGTGTGTGTTCATGTGGGTGCTCTGTGTGTCTGTGATCTGTGTACCAAACAGGTCCATAAGCCCATAAGAGGAGTACTGGTGTGCTCTGGGTATCTGTGCCCATGGGAATGCACACTCAGCCTTCCTGATGCTTGGATGTGGGGACCTGGAGCTGCATCAGCCTTGCCTCAGTTTGGCTGCCATTCTGGCAGAACACATTCTCTTTTAGTATTAAGCGTATCTACCGAATGTTCTGGTCCTGCTGCCTAAAGAAGTTTAGGATAATGCACTAACCTTTTGTTTTTAGCTGGCAAAATCTGGAAAGAAAACAAGAGTGCTTTGAAACTGGGGGGAAAGATCTCTTTGTGTCAGCAGACCTCTGCCACACTTATAGTTTCAGTGAATATGAATCAACTCACAAATCGTTGTTGATGCCCTTATCTGCAAGTGTCACATCAGTTCAAAGTTGTGTTTGGATACTGAAGCTGCCTCTCTGTCTAGATGTCAGATGTCAAAATTTCATCAATTTTTTTGTCAAAAGGTGCTGGCAGCTGCCACGATGGAAGTCTCTGATTTAAAAATACTCCTGCATTTTGTGAAATATATCAAACATTTCCCATCAGACTAACTGGAAGCAGAAGTCAAATCCTTTATGTCATAGCATTTCCAGGAAGGAAAGCTGCTGCCCAAGGAACCTGTGATTGATTTATCCAGAACTTGCTTTAGACCACAAATGGGTTACTCCAGCTTCCAGTCTTAAGGATTTGCAATGGAGAATTTAACAGAAAAGAGTAAAACAAAATGTGCTACTGAGTTTAGAGATGCTAAAGACCTGGGGGAGCTTCAAGAAAAGAATTTCCATTTCATCATGACTTTTAACAATTTCTTTTTGCATTTTCATTTTATTTTTTCACCCAGTGGTGAAATTAACATGTCTTTGTACATTTACCTTCCTTCCTTCCTTTCTGCCTCCCTTGCTCCCTCCCTTCCTTCCTCCCTCCCTGGCTGGGGGTCATTCAAAACAAATTTCCTTCAGCAGAACTCAGGGTGGGAAACAGCTCAGAAAACCCAACCAATCTTTCAAATGGCAGGGCAGAAGAACCTCTTACATTATACGGGCAAACAATTCTTTAAGCAGAAATTAAACAAATAATGCAAGATTTAAACCCTTAACTGTTCTGGTATTTCTGTGATGTGTATCTCACAAGCATCCTTTTATGTTCAGTCTTCTTGCAGTCAGAACTGATGTGTCAAGCCCTGTTTCCCTGTAGTGTGCCACTTTACTGGCTGAATATATTTTCCAACAGCTTCCAGCCGCTGAACCTCTTCTACACAGTAAGGATCTGCCAGGATTTCACAGAATCACAGAATGGCTGGAATTGGCAGGGGCTTTTGGAGCCCCTCTTGTCACAGTGCCCTGCTCGACCAGCGCCACCCAAAGCTAGCTGCCCAGAATTGTGTCTGGATGGCTTTTAAATTTCTTAAATGAGATAGACCCATAATCTCTCTGAGAAATCTGTGCCAGTCCTGAGTTATCCTCACAGTAAAAAAGCATTTCCTGATATTCAAAGAGAATCTCCTAAGCTTCAGTTTCTGTCCATTGCCTCTGGTCATGGCATGGGTCCACGACTGAAAAGAGCCTGGCTATGTCCTTTATGACAACCTCTTTTTAGTTATTTATATCATGGAATCATAGAACGGTTTGGGTTGAAAGGGACCTTCAAGATCTAGTTCCAACCCACCTGCCTTGGGCAGGAACACTTTTCATTGGATCAGGTTCCTCAGAGTCCCATACAACCTGGCCTTGAACACTTCCAGAATGGGACAGCCACAACTCCTCTAGACAACCTCTTCCAGTGTCTCACCACCCTCACAGTCAAGAATTTCTTTCTAGTGTCTAATCCCAACCTATTCTCAGTTTGAAACCATTTCCCCTTGTCCTATCACTACATGACCTTCTCAAAAGTCTCTTCCCATCTTTCTTGGAGGCTCCCTTCAGGTCCAGGGAGGCTGTGATTAGGTCACCACTATGCCTTTTCTTTTCCAGGCTGAACAATCCCAGGTTTCTTAACCTTTCCTCTTTGGAGGGGTGCTTCATCCCTCTCATCATCTCCATGGCATCCTCTGGACTTGCTCCAACAGCTCCATGTCCTTCCTGTACTGGAGACTTTAGAGCTGGATGCAGAGCAGAGGAGCAGAATCACCTCCCTTGACCCGCTGCCCACACTGCTTTTGATGCAGCCCAGGACTCAGTTGGCTTTCTGGGCTGTAAGTGCACATTGCTAGCTCATGTCCAGCCTCACATCCACTAAGTCCTTCTCTGCTCTTGACCTGTTCATCCCCCAGCCTGGTTTGATACCAAGGGTTGCCCTGACCCAAGTGCAGCACTTTGCACCTTGTTAAGCTTCACACTCCAGGTGTGGCCTCACCAGGGCTGAATAAAAGGGAAAGATCACTTCCTTCAGCCTGCTGCCAACGCTTTGCTTGATGCAGCAGAGGATTCCTCCATTCACCTTCTTTGTAGCAAGGGCACATTGCTGGCTCATGTTCATCTTGGTGTCTACCAGAACCCCCTGGTCCTTTCCTACCAATCAGCTTTCCAGCTGGGTGCCCTCCAGCAGATATTGGTGTGTATGCATGTCCGTATTCAGTCCTGAGGTCATCCTGTGTGTTTAACTAGCAAGAAAGACTCAGGCTCCACAAAATTCAGTGGTTAAACTACAATCACTTTTTTCCTCCCTGTCACTGGGGCCAGGATAACTCCCTTGTGTTTGTCCCATACAGTTTTTAAATAAAATCCCCATTAGTAAACCTGAGGTATGTGGTCTCCCTGGATTCAACAGGACTCAACGTGCCTGTACCAGCATGTAAATAGCAGGATTAGTGTAATAATGTTTAAAGGCAAAATAAGATGCAGTGGGAGACCTCAACAAGAGAAAATGCAGAGGCTGAAAGAAGGCAGCAGACACAGTGGTGACACAGCACCTCACAGCAGGGTCCCTCACTGCCAAGCCTTCTACTTGTTTAGAGCTCTTGCATTTTATTTGGTCAAAGGGGCTCACATGATGGGTGTCAGGAAAATGGTGGGCACTGGGGAATGTTTTCAAGTTGTTGTTCTTGATTTAGGGGAACAATTTGGGATTAAGCACTTCTAGGGGGTTCTCATTCAGATACCCTTGTGCACAATTTTCACTCCAAGAGTGAAATGAGTCTCATTCATTTCCTTGGGTAAAGAAAATAACTATTTAACAGGAACAGAACTAAGTCAACCCCCTGTGTATCAGTGAATTAAAGAATCATAGCTGATTCTTTACAGATGCTCTAAATTCAGGAGAAGGATGCAAAGGTTGATAGAAGGCAGTGGGGAGTTTCAAACAAAGACTTTGGTAATTTAAAAAAAAAATCCCTTTTCCATAGTATTACTTTTTCAGCAATTCAGTTTTACAGTTTTGATTGCCCTCAAGAGGTCTGGTTGGAAGCAAAGGAAACTAATTCTAATCACAGGAAATTTATGTTGCTTAATTTTGACCTTGCTTAGATAGCAGAGGATTATGTGTCTGAGTTTTGTGACCCATGCAAGACTCTGAAAATGGAAACTGAGAGAGGACAAACAAAATTATTCTGGAGCACAGGAAAAACAATAAGAAAGAAGAAAGTAGAACAGAGGAAAATTATATGAAAAAAAGTATAGCAAAGAGAAGGTCCTGAAAAATAAGATAATATTTTGAGTTCATGTAATCTAACAAATATGGTATAACATATTGGAGTGAACAACTTTCTTGGCAATGTGTTATGTGATCTATTGTTAAAGAATGCTTTCTACATCACTACTGAATCACTGCGAATAGCTAGATATTTCTGTCCTGCCCCTTTTTTTTGTTTCTTTTTTTTTTTTTTTTGACTGCAAAGCAACAAAGAGCTTGCAAAGCAATGCAGCTCCGTGTGACTTGTTCTGGGAATACCAATCACCACATACATGAGGAATGAAGTTCTTCTCAGCTGCCTGATTTGAGGCTGTAGTAATATCATGTCAGATTTACATTACCTTTAGAAATGAGGACCCGGGTGATTCACTCAACTGGGAAAAATGGGCAGTGTGGCTACTTTGCACCCCAATAACAACACAGAGGAGACAAAGCAGACACAGCTCTATGGGAAGGGATGCTCTCTGATTAGCCTTGCTCTTTTGGTCCCTCAGGCATCCAGGGCGGATTCTTGTATTCTCCCAGATGGTGCCTGGGCACAGTCAGAAAGCAGCCTGGGGAACAGCTGTTCCCAAGAGGCAGATGGAAAACAGGGTTTATCTTGTCTTTGACCTGTGCTTTGCAATTGGCTCTCAGGGCCAGAGAGCAGGTCTTGATCCTGTTCTGCATGCTGAGAGACAACAGCCTCCACTTTGATCCAGACTCAGCCGTGCCATAACTGTGTGTGGCCTCTTGGAGTTAAACTGACCTTTACTTCTTTCCATGAATTTACCTTTTCATGTGTGTCAGCTTGGTCCTGGGTCATCATAGAGACCAGAACACAGATTAGTAGCTGGTTCTTTACTGTCAGAAGCTGTCCTAGAATAGATGCCACCCTTGTCCCCCGTATGCCTCAAAAACATTGCCCTCAAAGTGAAATCATGTGAAATCACCCTCTTTGCTCTCTCCTTTAAACACCACTTCCCAGAACAGACCAGCTCTGAGGACATGGCTATTTTTGCTCAACAAATGTTCTCCCCTCGCCTTCTATTCTTTTCCAAAGGACTTTTTTACATTCAAAACTGTATGTTCATTCCTCAGCAGATTTAAAAAACCAAACAACTGTGTACGTATATATTTATATATAAATTATCCTGACTAAAGAAAAAACCTTAAATGAACTCATTTTGAAAGCAGCATTTAAAAGATTTACTACAAAATGGAGGTTTGATCCAGAGCGTGTCATGTATTTCATGATGTATGTAATAGACATGATCATGTGGTATATATTGTGTTATAAAATCTCATAGCACCACGTTCTGTGACAAAATATTATTTAAAACATTCTGTTATCTTTCTAATGACTATGAGGCTATTACATGGAGAAGTAGATATTGAAATGATTTTAAGCTCATTTCTGAATCATTCCCTCACGCTTGAGTAAAGTACTAGGACATCTTTGATGTTTCCAGCAAGAAAATAAGGTAAGTACCAAATGTACTCATTACAGAACTAACCCTTTTAAGTCTGCTCATCACATTAGATTTGAAACACTGGTTTGATGAAAAGACTCAGGTCCCAAGAAAATCCTCATTGATTAAATGTCTGTTGCAGAATGTGTCCAAAACTGTTTAATTCCCAATAACTTACTGTATTTATCAATATATAATTTTTTAAATGAAAACTGAATATATAATTTTCCCACAAGAGGTTTAATGCATTTTTTAAAAGGAGTTCTGTTTTTATCGTAAATTCACTCTTTTCTGCTTGAATTTATAAAAAAAAAAAAAAAAGTAAAACTGTGGTGTCATGGAACACTTTATCCCACAGAGGTACCTTTATAAAATACATTGATCTCTACCTTTCACGTTTCTTTGGTAGTCAGGTATCACAGCTGGACTATCCATGCATCTGAGTTAAGTCACTTGGATGAACAAATATTCTGTGAGTACTTTTTCAAGGATATCAGTGTAAATGAGGTTATTCTGCACAATCCAAATGTCTCTGTAAAACCATCACCTTGAGTATCAAACGCTGTTTACGTGTTAACCTCAGCACTTACTATATGGCACACAGAG
This sequence comes from Grallaria varia, assembly GCA_013396735.1. NCBI lineage: Eukaryota > Metazoa > Chordata > Aves > Passeriformes > Formicariidae > Grallaria > Grallaria varia. The sequence goes on from VWZG01013127.1 coordinate 312,633, forward strand.
TCTGCGCAGCTGCAAGGACTTTAAAGTCAGTAACTCTGGAATATTGCCCCCTATTTTAATGGAGATCAGAAAGATCAATGCCCTGGCTGTCCTCTGCTATTCAGAGAGGTCTTATTTAGGGCTTGGAACAAATTATGTTATGTTATGCTACATGTTCTTTTGCTTTGCTTTGTGTTTGGGTTTTTTTCCCCCAGTTATTTTATCCTAGCAGTTAAATGACACAAAAAACCTTGTGGACAGAAGTGGATTTTTTCTTTATAATTTAATAATAATAATAATAATAATAATAATAATAATAATAATAATAATAATAATAATAATAATAATAATGTATTATTTCCATTTGAGATGTAATTTAAATCATGGAACAAAAAAGCAGAAGACTGAAATTTGGTACCTCCCTCAGAATGGTGCTAACAGCAGACTCTTTTCATTCAACAGCCCAAAGTCGAGGGGTCAGGGGAGGACTCATCCTCAGTACAGAAGTTTCAATCTACCAGTTACCTTATCTAACAGAAGCTTTTAACCACATTTGATAATCAGATTCACCAGCCATTGACCAAGGACTGTCGTGGTGGGATGGAGCCATGGTACCACTTTACTTTTTATGCCACCCAAAGTATTCAAAAGGAGAACAAAAATGATGTCTAATCCTAGTGGTCAGATCTGAATATTTCTGTTCTTGCTTCAGGGTATATTCAAGAATTTGATCAATTTACACCAGGAAAGCACAGAGGACTTTCACACCAAATGCCTCAGAACACAGTGAGATGATGGGAAATAATGTTCACATCTCTTTATAATTTTGCTCTTGGAAAGAATTTTCTCACAAAATCCGATTCAAGTTCCAATCACTATCAAGAAAGTTTGTGTTTAAATTAGAGAGCAGAGGTCACAGTTCTCTGAAATATTTAAACAAAGAGTCTGAGCTATCAAATCTTAGATTGAATTAAGATTCTAAGGGGAGGTGGGAGGGGGAGTCCAAATTTATTTTTTTTTTAAAACATTAACTCCACAATTGGTTCAGAAATGTATTATCCATATTATACACCTCAAAATTAATCAAATGGAAACCCAGTGTACAGAAAGCTGTTTACAGTTATACCACCCACCAGTCATAATGAGAGACTGAAATGAAGGGGAGAGTGACATTCATCAATGTATGGCAAGAAGTGACAAGCAATTTTGAAGTTAAAGGTCAGACTGCCAATCACTTCTGGCAAATAAACATTTTCAAGGATTCTGATGTCCATTACATGTGGACATTCTGTGATGGAACCCAGGCAACATAGGACGCATAATGATCTCAGGGTTTTGATCTTCTCCTTTGGTTATTTTTTGAAAGAAAAGTACTTAATGGATTTGGTCTCAATAGACACTGTTTTACAGAATACACAAGAAGAAAAATCTGTCTGCAGAAGAAAGTCAGTCAGGAAGTTCAAGTTTACTTTCTCCCTCTTCAGTCATATCAGTTAAGAAAAGGATATAACAAAGACTCTTTGTGTGTGAAAATGAAAAATACAGATTTATAGTAGAAAAAATAATTTTTTTTAAAATATTTTGTAAATCATTCTATAGCCTGCACAGACCTTAGAGTTTTGGCTCTTGTCTATGTCCACTGTAGCCTCTAATTAGACTCCTAGGTATGGTGGACATGTGGAGAAACCAGACCAAAACATTGTGTTAAACACTTCGGACTGAATGGATTCTGCTGTTCTCCTGATATACAGACCAAGTCCCACCCTGACCTCATGTCTCAGACAAAACAGTATTGTTATCGTTGCTAGTTCTAATCAAAAGTCTTGGAAGAAATGTTATACTTCTCTCTCAAGCAAAGAGGATTGTCTCCAGCTTCTCCATTGCCTTCTTTTGACTCTCTCAAGTCTATTTTTGAGATAAATCAGAGCATTCAGAGTCTTCCATACCGCTGACCTAAGGGACAATATAGTAATTATTTAGCAAGAATGAAGAAGAGGAAAATTCGCTATCATCTGTTGTAGATCTGAAATGTCTATGATTAATTAATCAAATCAACTCATATCTCTCCTGCATGTATTAATGGCATGTCCCAGCATTTTTAGCTCTAACTCATACATGTGGGAGAAAATTTACAGCTTCCACTCCTTAAGCCATTGCACTAAAATTGATTTGGAAACACCATTGCAAGATATTTCTGGGAATTCTTACAAGGAGGTTGATTATTTTTGTTCCACAAAAGAAGGAAAAAAATACATGAAGAAAATAGTCCCATGTTTAAAAAAAAAATTAAAAAAAATCAGAATGGCCGTTTTCTCTCTTTCATGGTCACATTTACTGCTTCTTACCATCTTCCCCTTCAGTTGAGTACAAGTAGTACAGATTATTTTAAAGAGCCTTTTATCTGAAAGGAGTAATTTCTCTCAGAAACTTGAGGAAAAGAGCTGAAAAGTAGTTCTGTGCAGTCAATATTCTTGAGCAGCGCGGAAAATATTGTGCCAGACAGAGGATATGTAAACTCATAGCTTCCTATTCCTCCATTTATAACACTTAACCAGCATCACAACGCTCCACATGGCTGACAAACAGCCACACCAAGCTGAGTTACTACTAATGCTACACCACCTTTTTTGTTGTTTTGTTTAGTTCTTTAGACATCTGTGGAGTGGATGTCAGGAGAGTGGCCAACTCCTCTAGCCCAGGTTCCTCCTGCCCACCTGCTGGAGCCCAGCCTGGTGCCCCAGGGATCTGGGGGTCTTTACCCAGGCTAGAGGAGGCAGCTGCTGCTGTCCCATTTGCAGTTCAACCAGTACTGAAGCTGTACACAAGTTCCAGAGACACAGACACAGAGCACTCTGACAGGACCAGTCCCACAGACTGTCCCAGGCAACGTGCTGTTTTCAACAACACCTGCATGCAGGACTCAAAAAACCTATAACTACAGACAGCCCAGTCCTCTTCCTCCTCTTTGGCTGGTAATGATAAAAATTCCGTAGTGAAGGCAGCTGTAGACCAGTCATAGGGTCTCATAAACCAATATCTGTCCCTGGATTGCTCCTTTGGAAGTGACCCAAGTCCATTTTTCCATAAAAATAATCTTGTGAGTCATAATTTTGTCTGATGAGTTTAATGATCTGTGTTACTTCCTCTTTCAGTGTGACTATCAGTCTTCTGACCTTTACCTTGTGACTTAGCAGTTTCTTCAGTAAGACATTCACGTTCTTCACACCATTACAGGGCACGTCTCCAGGATGGAGGATCACCGCCTCCCTAAGATCGTGCTCTGTGGTGAACTTGCCACCGGCTGCCACAAGAGAGGAGCCCCAAAGAGGAGATACAAGGACTCCCTGAAACAACGCCTCAGCCTTGGCCATATTGACTACCAACAATGGTCCAGTCTGGCCTCCAGTCAGGAGGCATGGAGACACACCATCCATAACGCTGCTGATTCCTTTGAGAACGCACGCAGAATCAGTCTGGAGGAGAAAAGACAACGCAGAAAGAACCGTGCCTCACCAACACCGCCTATGGAGACTTTCTGCTGTGCCTTTTGCAACCGGACTTGCCTATCTCGCATCGGCCTCTTCAGCCATCAGCGCGCTTGCAGCAAGCGTGGGCAGAGCCCTTCCCAAATCTTCATTCGCGAAGCCGAGCCATGATGATGATGATGATGACTTCTACCAGAGCTTACAATGGTCTGGAATTTCTGGATTAGCTTTGCTCGAAACTCTAAAATTTGTCTTGAACTAAAACTATGGACTAATCGCAGTAATTAGTATTTTTAACTATGAAGTGTTGGTTCTTTTCCTGACATTATTAGATGTTTTTATGCAGGTGTGTCTGCAAAGGAGACAGAAAATATGTGTTTGGTTTAAAAACAGGTTAGCTAAGTAATAGCCTTGTTCTTCAATGCAAATATTGCAGAATAAGTCAACAGACTTCCTGTGGAGGGCTACAGTAGGATGGTAGCAGACTAGAAAGCATCACCACACCGTATCCACTTCCTTTATGGATGGAGTTTGGGAAGGGCTTATCCTCACAAAGGAAAATTTTGATCATGTTGAGGGCATTGCAAATGCCACTTCTATTGAAAGTACTAAAATATTTTCTTATAGAATGGGTGCTGTCAATTATAAGTTAAAAAAAAAATGGGTAAATTCCTGTTCGCAGAACAGATCTTTCTGTTGTGTCCCAGGTAAACATAGGCAGATTTTATTTCAAGTAGGTTATGATTATACACACCCCCTGTAACAGTGACACAATTTGAATCTGAGGTTCCATAATACAAACAAATACTTAATCTGTTATCTGTAGACACTTTTCCCTTCCTCCTGCAGGTACTTTAAATCATTTAGAACTGCCTGAATATGGACACAGGAACCCTCATGACTATGAAGCAGTCTGGGTTGGAAAGATCTCATGTGGTTTCTTGCCCAATCACCCATTCAAAGAAGGCTGAGCTATGGGATTAGATAAAGTTACTCAGGGATTTATCCAGATGGCAAATAAGTACAGTGGGAATAACACTAGGTTTCTGTGCACAAAGTTTCACTCTCTTACAGACTTGAGGAGTTACAAAGGATTGCCAGTCAATTTGGGAATGATGTAACTGCACTGAGAGTACAGATCCAAAGAGGACCAAATATTGATTTTACAGAGAGACAGAAGTTCAAGAAAAGAAATGGCAACTTTTCAGACACAAACCCACATCTATTCCAGGAGCAGAAATTTGGTGACTAAGAAAAGGCAGATATCTCATATGAAAAACAAATGAGTAGAGACTTGCAGCATCCTAAATTTGTCAGTTTGATGCTTGAGTTAAAGTTAGATGCTACCTTTAAAAATTTCATAAAATGTCTTCCTTTGAATCAAGAACCTTTTATCAGATAATCCCAATAAAGTTTTTCTTGACCAGAATTACAGTACCATTTTAACCTCACCTGAACTTTCCTTTTAGTACATTTTATCTCCCTTCTTGATCGTAACTAGATACCAAACTGAATTGTTTCACAGAAAGAAAGATATTTTCAGGTCGTTTTGTTGTACTTAAATACATAACTGCAGGCAGGCACACATCTGTCTGGGAGAGCACAATATGTGTGAAATGAGTATATTTAACTAGCTCAAAGGGTAGAGAGAATTGAGAGGAAGCTCAAAGGGTAGGGCAAATGGCCTTGAATCATAGAATCATAGAATCAATTGGGTTGGAAAAGACCTCCAAGATCATCAAGTCCAACCCTTGGTCCAACTCCAGTCAGTTTTCCAGATCATGGCACTCAGTGCCACGTCCAATCTCAGTTTAAAAACCTCCAGGGACGGTGAATCCACCCCCTCTCTGGGCAAGCCATTCCAATGCCTGATTACTCTCTCTGTAAAGAATTTTTTTCTAATATCCAACTTAAATTTCCCCTGTCAGAGCTTAAGCCCGTGCCTCCTTGTCCTATTGCTGAGTGCCTGGGAGAAGAGACCAACCCCCACCTGGCTATAACCTCCCTTCAGGTAGTTCTAGAGGGTGAGGAGGTCACCTCTAAGCCTTCTTTTCTCCAGAGAAGAAACATTTTGGGGCAGTCAGTGCTCTGTATTCTATTGTTCTTGGCAGTGTTTCCTCTAGACACGGTGTTGGTCTGTCACATCTTACATCACAGTGGGTCACTCTGTTATCTGTTACTGAGATCCTACAGGCACGATCAGGAACTGACATATCAGTTGCTGCTCTATTTTCCTGTCTCATCTTTTTATTTGCCTACATTTTTCCCCCCATTTTTTTTTCTCTACAGCTTTCATGTTCAGATACCTCGTGTATAAAGAATACCTAAATAAAAGCTTAGTAGAGGAAATATAGCAGATGGAAAATGATGCGTTCATTCTGACACACTGCCAATTCCCTGTCTGTAGTAAGGGAAACAGATAAATAGTTCTGGTTTTGTGTTTGCACTGAAATATAAAATTTTAGAAACTGAATTTCTGGATTTAGGTGCAATCAGTTGAATGATAAAAATTCCGTTTTCTTCAAAGGATCAAAAATTTAGTAGCTTTATTTCACTATCCCTGTCTTTTTTTCTTTTGCAATTAAGACTTTGAGGGCACAGCTTCAGGTGTAGCACTGCTCTCGAGTCCTCCTCTTTCTTATTTGGCTTCAAGAAGGCAACAAGAACAGATAGACCAGAATGACTATTTTTCCTACTCTAGGAGACTGGGTAGTTTTCAGAACTATGACACGTCTTTTACATACACTAACACTTGTAAAAAATCAGAAATATAAATATGGTTAATGTTTTATAGTGTGATGAATAATCTTGTCAATTTTTTTGAGTATTATTTATCTTCTTCCCCACCAAACCTGATTTTGGTTTTACATGTTGCATTAGAGCTGATGATTTGAACTTTGGTATGCTCTCCTCAGGGTTATGAACAGCAAAGTTCCAAAAGAAACCTAGGATTAATAAAAAGGAGGGTGAAGAAACATTTTCCACCTAATACTGAGTTAATTTTTTGGGTGCTGACCATGTTAAAAGACCCATGAGCTGTCAATATTCCTTGTTGTCCAATTCAAAGCTCATGGTCAGAAATACTGCTCTTGCAGTTTATGTCCTTTTGCTGGCCAGGTTAGCTGTCAGTGTTTTCAGAAAAATATGCTTAATTTACATCATCAACAACTTACATAATTCTTGAAAGACTACATCAATTGCAGATAAAGGATGCTTACATTCAGAGAAAATTTCCTCTTCAACCTTTCTTATTATGCTCCATTCTAAAAATAAAATTTTATTTAAAGTACTGGAGGTTACCTTACTTGCTTACTTTTGCTTTTTATTTAACAGTGGATCTAAGCAGCCATAAAGGTGACCTAGTTAGAAAAAAATATTGATTGTTTCTGTAATTGATTATTGCCATACGAGTATATTATTTATTGCCGACAGCTTGAGAAAGAAATATATGCTCACTCTAGGAATTATAGCTATACTTTTTAGTGGTGATTTTTTGTGCTATTTGTGGTAATCTGTAGTAAACTAGCAAAATTTAGAGGATAAATGTTCCCATGAATTATGGAATCCTACAAATCCATCATCACGATTTCTACACACCCATAGACCAGACAACACTTCCGATCACGCCAACAGTATCCTCTGGTTTTTTACCCATTTAGAACGTGACATTTTTGCTTTCTTCCTCCTAAATTCCTTCATTGCTGCACCTGAAAGAGTTGAGTTACTGTGTGGGGAGACTCCAGCTGGCTCTGGGGTCTCTGTGGAATAGTTGGACTATGCTAGGAACCTTCTGCACACGTCAGGGTGATATGCACGGAAGGATTAGTTGTAACACCTGGAACAGATATCCGGTTTCTAAAGTGATGAGTAATGTTTTCTGACATGCGCGGTTTGTGTGTCCAATTAGGAATTATTTATGTATAGAGAAACCAATGGTCCTTGGACATCTGTCCAGACTCAGGTCTATAAGAATCGCAGCCTCTGATACCACATATACTCTCTCTCACACACACACTCTCTCTCTTTCACACATTGCATTATTCCACCAATGCAATAAAGTTCCTGTCCTATTTTTGGAACAATGTCGTTTCTTTGACCTGCCTCTAACTTAACAACGACAAGTTACCTATTCATTCCAGACCAGGAAGAAGTGAGGCTGTGCAAGAATAAATTTCTGCTGCCCAGAATGCGGTGATTTCCAAACATGAGAGACTAAGAAACACAGCACAAATTCAATTTACTGGTTTTGACCCAAATCTACAAAGTGAAACCAAGGTCTAAGATAAGAGTTGCATGAGACCTTCAATAACTTGTTATCATTCCCCAGTCTTCCTACCGAAGAGGGTTACAAGCCAATAACTTCAGTAGAACTCAAACTTAACTGTCAAGAACTCTTTATAGTCTAAGATATCAATGTGAAATTATTAATTAGCTTCTTGTGGAAAAAATTAACAAATAAAATATTATTTTAAAGGGATATGGGGTGCTTTTTTTTTCTTATTGGTGGTAGTGGCACTGTTTTTTTCTCACTTTTTTTATCTTGTGTTTTTTTGGAGGGTTTTTTTGGTTTTTTTTCAGTACAGAGAATGAAAAGAGTTACCCTGTGCCTGGGATCTTGGACATCATGCTCTTATAGGGAATTCCATTCAACATACACCTGACTGACAAATGGTGATCACAGGCAAGCATCTTGGCTCACCTAACCATACATCCAAACCTGTTCTCACATATTTCTGCTTCATTGTGGGGGTTTCTCAGCTGCTTGTGAACCCCCACTCTTGCATTGTACAAACTGGCAAAAGCTGACATGGCATTTATTTTCCTTACTGCAGGAAGGAACCGTAACGTGCAGTGAATCAGCATCTTCAACAGGAGCAACCGAGCTGTTCCTGCTGTGGAACAGGCATCTGGGGATGAAAACCATGTAGTGAGAGCTATACGAGACATCCTGTTTGTAAATCATAGTCAATCCTCAGATACATTGGTAAAGTATAAAAACCTGGATAAAGCATGTAGTTCATCCTTTGGGAAGCTTCTGAGCAGTGGATATTTCAAATCACAAGAAATCTCCTTTATTATTTTTTTCTCTGTTTTTATGATGGTTTGGTGATGTGAGCTAGTCACTTTGAAATGGTCTTTTAACCTTATAAAATGACCGGCCAAATTTTATGCGCTGAAACATTCCTGTATGCTCAGTGAGTACTCAGCATAAGCACACGGATAAACCACCACAGACAAACGAGCCAAGTAGACACTGATAATCAGGATAATGATGCCAATAATGCACACACCAGAGAACTCTAAATGCCCAGCTAGTGCTGAAACGATCCTGATTCATAATAGCATGCTTTGAGAAGTTTCATTCTTTTAGCAGCTGAGGCATTTCTCTGCTAGTTAAATGCAAGATCATACTAACAGATGCTGAATTCCTTCCAGTAAACAGCAAACAGCCTCGAGCCAAGCACCAATGACACTACCAAGAGACTGTATCAGTGCAGAGCTGGATGTTGTTGAGATCAGCTTGCGCCTTTGAACTGTGCATCTTGGATCATAGCAGTGCAGGCACCAGGGCATTTAATTTTGCTGCAAGCTGCCATCAGCACCTTCTATTACACTGAATTCCTGTTGCCGTCTTCCAAACTGTGCCAGCCTTCATGACTGACTGAGTCTGAGTCATTGTTGGGTCATGTAAGCATCAAACTGCACAACAGCTCCTCCAGTTATGAATTGTCTTATGTTTCTACTGAACAATGTCAAAAGCTCTGGCTTGTTGCTTCATGCTACCCTTGGACAAGCTTTCCATCAGACAATTGCTACCAGATCAGCTCGTCACTAAATGAAAAAACAAAACAGGGTAGTCTTTTAACAAATAATATTTTCTAAGATAAATAATACTTGCAAAATAGCAGTAAGAAACAAAAGAAGTTCAAAAATGGTAAAGCTTATTTTATTGCTGACATTCATCAGTAATACATTACAGTTAAGATTCACATAATGCTTGGAATTGATTATTTTAGAGGTTTTTCCCAGTTTTAACAATTCTTTGATTCTATGATTTAATTCTGATCTTGTTATTGGGAGCATTAAACTTTTGTGGAGGGAGGGGTACTGGATTTTTTTATCATTTACCTAAATCTGTTATCCCTTTTACCACCCACAACTCTATGCTTAAAAAGGATGGAACTATGTACAGTTGTACAGGGAAGAAAGTTCTTGAATCAATTTTGTGATCAAAGAACACATATATACATGTAACTACATATTCAGAGAACATTTTTGGTGCTGCAGATTAAGTCTGAATTCACAAATCTGCATATCATTCTGGATCCAGGTAAAAAACTTAATTTTCTTGTGCCTGCCACTCCTGGCTCGTCCCTGTCCAAGAGAAAGGCAGATCAGACGAAGCTTGGCTGTGCTTTATTTTTTTAGGGTTTTCAACTTACATCACCCTGAAAAGTGACTTGTATTTTAAGGTATAGATTTTTCTGCTATGAAGTTTTCTGTTAACGACATGGCTAACAAGGAGATGCATGTAGAACCCAGTTTCCTGTTATCCTGCACGGTGCCTTATCCACTTGTTCTACTACCTCTTGACTCTCTTTGGTGAGGAGATTGCTATAAATTCCCTTTCTCTCACTCGGGAATCTAACATTTTTCACCAGTAAAGTAGTATTAATAGAGGTTAAACAGTTATTAGTGGTGGCCAACTAGTCACATAGCACATCAGTTTCTCTGTTCATGGTGCTCAATCACACACATGCACACGTTTATTTACTGTTATATGGTTGGAGGGCAGCCCAAGTGTAGTCTCAGTGATCTCAACCACAACCTGACTTCTCAGAAAGGGAGGGTTGTGCTGCCTTGCCAGCAGCTACTACTTCATCCTCTAGAAAGTGTCCTACAGTGGTCCTTGTTTTGGGATTCATCTATGCAATGCCGTTGTCTTCATCCACAGCCGCCTTCCCTTTGGCGCTTGAGTTCCATAACTCAGCTGTGACACTACTGGGTGCCTGTGCCCTTGTACAGGTTGATCAGGCTCTTGGTGTGCTGACTGTGTCACTTCTTGAGCATTAAACAGGATCACTGGTCGCAAGGACTACCAGTCCTTGGGAAACTTCCAAACCCCAGCTCCTTGGCGTGTACCTCCCCTGCTAGGTGTTTGCCAGTAGTTATTTCTACATCCAAAACTAGTTATATAAACAGAGCCTACTTACAAAAATGCACACAGACAGTGACTTTCTGATATTTCCACTTCAGAGACAGAGCCATGTTCTACAGTATAAAATGTAAAAAAAAAAAGTTGAGTGAATCCAGCATCAGTATTTCTGTGTTTTAACATGACTAGTTTTGTTTGTTTTCACCTCAGACTCGTTCCCATCCCAAAAACACATCTCAAAGAGAGCAAGACCACAAGAGTTAATAAAATTTATGAAAATGATAATTTTAAAGTCCTTGTTGGTGCTTAGTCCCTTACAGTACAAACAGAAACAAAATAACCTACTGCAATGCAACCAAAGGACATTCTCTGTTGTGCAAAGGACACTCAGCTGTTCTCTTTTAGTTACTTCAGCCTTTTAAGATGATGTGATAACAGATCTATGCAAGCGTTTTGGGAAGAAAACCCAAATTGTAAAGGAGATCCTGACCTTGGCTTAAAATAAGACTGAAATATGTGGATATTATTTCATTAACTCTGAAACTTGTGGCATCTCAGCCCAGGTGTTTTCTAAAAGGCCCATCATTAATTATACCTATCGAGTGATTGTGTGTTATCCCCTCTTGAACACAGGACTGGATAGCCTGTCACATTATCATGACTGCATTAAATAATGAGGAGTTTCATACCTGAAAGTGCAAAATTATATTTTTCTCTGATTTTCATCCTTGTCTGTCTGTTTTAGAAACACTCCCTGATTCTGATGTATTAAGTGGAAAAAAAAAAAAAAAACCACCATCAGAAAACTTATTTTCAAAATAAAAAGGCTTAAATAAGACAGTTCCTTTCATGTTTATTCTCAAGAATCATTCAATTTAGGAAAAGGAACATCTGCTGAATTATGTTGCAGGGAGGAATACAGAGTTGCTGGACATGTCTTCCTTTCTTTATGCTCAGTATTCTAAATTTTCAAGTGAAAGACCTGAAAAGCTGAGACAGAGAAAAAGGAATGTCTAAAACAGGAAAATAAAAAAATTTAAAAGAAGTAATTCAATACTGCTGGTAATCACAGAATTCCTACACTGGCTCAAAAAAGATCATGTGGGATTTATGGAAACTGTATGGATATTGCAACTAAAACAAAGTTTAAATATATTCTCCATCCCCATTTGAATCTTTGTAATCTGCACAGTGCCCTATAAGAACAAAAAATACTGAAAAAATCCTGCAATGATTAAAACACTGAACCTGGGTTTAGAATTCACATGGTAAGTAAAACATCCAGGCGGAAATTCCTGTTGCTACCTTAGGGGAATTCATTTGGAATGAAGTCTAGCAAACAAATTGGAAAAACTGAAGTGCTGACATTCAAAAATATGAAATTCATCTTTTCTTATTCCTATGTGACTTAATTTCATTATGCATTTCTACTAAAACACTTTTCTGTATTCATGTTAGACAGAACTACCCAACATTGATCACTTACATAGAATCTGCAGGTAAACAACCTGCCTCGGGGCCTCAGACCTTTACCCACAGCAAGAAGCTTCCACCAGCCTTCATTTACCGTATTCACCAGTAAATATTTAATGTGGACATAACCACCTCATGAAATTTTTTTCTCTAATTTGACCACAAGGAGCTTAAGAAGACCTACTCAAGAGAAATGTAGAGATACTGAAGGCATCGGAGCTATATTTTATAAACTCCACTGTAACTTCCTAAATTATGGGCCAAGTTGTGTGGGCCACTTAGATAAGCAAGTTCTGCTGAGTTCTCAGCTCTTGGTCCAGGGATTTGTGCACCTAAATGGTCTTACACCACTATTCTTTCAGTCAAGGCATGATGTGCCCACCATGAGTGGAGGTAACCATTTGAATTAAATGCCACAGGTTGGAGACTGGCATATTCAAGGACAACCATTGCTGTTTAACATCTTTGTTGGTGACAAGGCTTAGCTGATGATGCCAAGCTGTGTGGCGCAGACACACTGGAGGGAACGGATGGCATGCAGAGGGACCTGGAAAGCCTTGAGAGGTGGGGGCTGTGAGAGACCCATGGAGTTCAACAATGCCAAGAGCGATGTCCTGCACCCAGGTCAGAGCAATCCCAAGCACTAGTACAGTGTGGCCAGCGAATGGATCTAGAGCAGCCCTGAGGAGAAGACTCAGCAGTATTGGTGGATGAGAAGCTGCAGCCCAGAAAGCCAACTGTGTCCTGGGCCACATTGAAAAAACCTGGGAAATCTGACCTAGTGAACAGCATTCCTGCCCATGAAAAGGAACTGGAACTAGGTGAGCCTTATGGTCCCTTCCAATCCAAACTGTTCTAGGCAGTAATTGTCAAGAGCTCATTAGAATTTAATGTTTAGGCACACAACAATTTCTGTAAGTATAGGAAAAAGTAACTCAATTCTTAACACCTGTTGTTTTGGGTTCTTTTCTCACCCCACTGCCAGCTGATAAAGATCCTGTTCTTTTTTTCAATAGAATGCAAAAATTATTTCTACTGAATTTAGAGTAACCTGAGTAAATATAATTCTAGCAATATGGCCTTAATATAGCAATCTACAAATTTATTTCCTTATACTAATGTGTGCAACATAGATAACATGCAATTTAGATACAAAGTGTGTTTTTTTAATAACTCCTTCTGTACTGCAATGTTTTAAGTTTTTTATAGGACTGTGAATACAGCATATTTGGGTTTTCCACTGAACATGTGTTTTGATGCACTGAAATAGTGCAGCAGGTCCAGACTGGTGGAAGAAATTCCAGTGAACCGGGACTGTCTGGAAAATAGAGCAGAGGCTCTCTTTCTGTTAGAGCAGGTTTAGCAAAATATATTAAGTGAAGAACCAGAAATTAACTTAGAAAATTATAAGTTTGTTAATGATAGCTTTCTATATTAGAAGACAGCATAAAGCTTGTCCATTTGAAGGCACCTTGTCCCCAAAGTGTATTTTACATGGAGAAATCTTCACTGCTGTGGGTAACCCTTCCTATATGCATTTGAGATCCCTCAGTTAGACACACATGTGTCTCAATACTAAAAAATACTTGCTTTTGTAAATGTGTCCATAGGGTTATAACCTTTAAATAACAAAACAAAGTGGAATGCTGAAGGATTTATCAAAAGCAGCCGTGTAAAATGGCCTGACCATTCTCAGACACGCAGGCACATTTGGGATTCAGTCCCATGAACTGACTAGAAACAAAACAAGGAGAAATTAGAAGTGGCTTATGCCTCTCATACCCAACAAAAAATGCAATTAATTTTTTAATATGCAGGTATTGACAGCAGTGCCCAGTTTAGGGAGAATCTGAGTTCCCCTCTGTTTAGCTATTATGAACATCATCAGCTCTTTTTTCTCTGTGTGCATTTTCAGGGGTTAGCATGGTTCATTCTCCCAGGGAACACTTGTAGACACCTAATTTGAATACTGATTTCAAAGGTCTAAACAGAACTACCTCTCCTGAAGTCAAAATCCCTAAAGGATTAGGATTTCAGACACATCATGTGCTTCCTATTCCACCTCTTGCTCACAGTCTCCCGACATATGGCTCATTCTAAGGTTCCTAAATCTCTTCTCTTAAATATTGGGGGCCTGTTTATGGGTTTTGTTTGAAGTTTACATAAATTTTTAAATTAAATATAGAAGATGCAAATCTCATTAGTAGCTTTATTAATCTCCATTTGGAGAGATCATACTAATCAGGTGATATTTGCATAAACGTGGCATTGATTATTCCAAAATCACACCATGAATATGAAAATATCTTGAGTTTGATTGGATCCTACGGCAAAGAAAATTAAATTACAAATTTTAATAACTTTCAGCAGTTGAATTTGGAAACTCTTTGCCAGTTTCCAATTTAATCTAAATATTTGATCTCTTGCTTACTTTAGGTAATCTCAAATTCATTTTCTGTTTATGTCTTCATATTATATTTACTGTCAGAGTATCAGTTCCTTATCCCTTTAACAAAAGGTCATGTTCTCTCAAGTCTCCTTTATAGAGCAGATCTCCTGGGGAAGGTTAATAGTATAAGGCCCCTGAATGCTGAAGTGCTCGTGCTGTTTTATTAAGACTGATAAACAGAATGATCCATCAATAATAAGGGCAGTTGGGAAATAATTGTTTCTCTAGATTCTTTTTTCAGAAAAAATAAATATTTGTATGCATTAGTGTTATTCTTCTGTTGTCCAGGAAATCAAAACTTTTATCTTTTATTCTCTACCCATTCCTATTTTTTGCACCTTTTCCATTCAAATGCATGTTTCGGAATGATAACATTTGCAGAGAAAAAGACAGAAGGGGTAAAAGAATAAAGAGTCAGATTTGGTTTTCCTCCAAAAATACCCAGAGGTAAAGGCATGAGTGAAGGAGAAGGGGGGGAAAAAAAAAAAAAAAAAGGACACAAAAATCTTAATTTCGTAACTGATTCTATAAGGAAACCAAAATGCAACAAATAATTGAGTTGCTATCAAAAATGTGGCGGTGAGCAAACAGTATCAGAAATGGAAAAAGTCTTGTGAGAAATGGGCTGGTGAAGAAGGAAAAAAAGCTAACCTAAATACCTTAAAAACTGAAGCTGTTACTATTGTTTAAAATGGAGTTTATGTGTTTTCTCCCTGAGTCATTGCTTCTTCTTCCCAAAATCCCTTGAGAAAGTCTTTATCTCCCGCTGAGACCAAAAGAATGTGTCCTTGATGAAAGTCTGTTTAAGTTTTCTATTGGCCCTTAGTTAACCCTTTCCTGTTGGTTGTTATTTCTAGTTTCTCATTGGACCCATTAGGATCCCTCTAGAAGTTATAAATGGGTCCTCCCATATAATAAACTCTCTCTCTGCTTCCTCTCTGGTGGTCTCTGCGTGTCTCTCTGTGGGGCTCGGGGGCCACGTGAATGGGAACAATAGAGGGGCAAATCCCTACAATGCAAAGGAGGGCAGAACCCCCTTATCGGGATGTAATCACCCCCATTAATCAACTGTCACACAAAAAGATTCAAGGAACCCCACTACTGACACCACTCTGTCTTGAATAAAAACCACCAATCATTTTAATTCAGAATCTTTTAGAAGTTTGGATATGATCCAGAAGCACAGTTCATATTGAACAAGAAGCTAGATACATTGAAAGGATGATATAGACAGAGGGCAGATTTCAGATACTCTTTTTTCCAGAAGATTGCCATGTTTTTCAGTTCTGGAAGAGTATCTTTTTATTTTCTCAAGTATAGAAAACTAGGAAGCTGAGGGATTTACTCTGAGGCTTCTGCTTATGAAAATTTAATTCATAATGTTTCCTAATAAACTAATCAGTAATACTACTTCATTATAATTAGTAAGCAATAAGCGTATTGTTTGAGGATGTTAAATGTTTAAGTTTGTGTTTTTCCATCTCTTACTTGTTTTTCAGTATCTTAATGTATCTGCCTAGACATTAACAAGGCAAAAGGCTTCTTGACTTTATTGTTGTTACACACTGTGTTCAGTTTTGACTAATCCATTAAAACACTTTAGATAATTGATGCACTTAGTTGCAGCTGTGATGAGGCAAATATAATTCCCAATTGAATGTGACCCAGTAAAGTTATTGCTTTGTTTTTCTACACCTCCTTAGGTAGAAAGAAAAATTTGGCACTTAGAAGTATATTGAAAATATTAAGGACCATCACTTCCAAAAGTTTCTTGATTCTTACTCTTATTATATGTTTTGTTTAAAATTTTTCTTTCTTTTCCCTTGCCTTCATCTGAATTCTGCCACCGTGTGAGCAAGTAAAATCCTGTAGACTTCACTAAGGGCAAGTGGAGTTCTACGCTCATATCATCTGAGGGATCATAAAACCATGGTTCTGTTATCTGCCATAGAATTTGTGATTGTGATAAAATACATTAGAATTGAATTCATTAGAGGCACTGAATGTCTCAAATTACTGAGCAGAAGATCAGAGCCCCTATTCAGTTTCTACAGCAACTTCAGCAGGTTCTCAGATGTCTATGAATTTCAAGAAATTACTGGGCAGGGAACTTAGTGGTGATTGGTAAAAGGTTGGACTCAATGATCTTGGAGGTCTTTTGCAACCTAAAGGTTTCTTCTATTCTACCTAAAATTAATTTTTTTGTTCCACTCAAAAATATTCTGATGACCTTGGCAGATAATATAGAAACGGAGGTTGCTTCTAAGAAGATGCTCTAGAAATGGACAATGCTGCTGTTTTCACCCTTATGCACAGAGCCTCGGAGGTCTCAGTATCAGCCTTCAGGAGAAAGTGGTAGTGGAAAACTAAGGGAGAAGCACTTCCTCCTCCAAGATCTCACTTATATTATTCTTTAGTGGGAAAAGTTCAGCAAAGTTTTTACCATGCAATGGCTGTTTTCCGTGCCTAAGAACAAGGCAAAGATGATAATGTTGCAAAGAGAATTCCTACACCCTCTTTACGATATTCACCAGACCCACAGGGCTAAATGCTATGAAGGATTTAGGCACATTAGCCAGACTTTTCTTTCTCTCTCACCCTCTGTATATTCACATAGCAGAGGATGCCGTGCAGCCTCTGTAGCATCTTACTAAGGGACTTCCCTGTTGAGCAATCATGTTGGGTATCTCCCATTTTGCTTCTATGCCTGCCCAGATCATCCTATTTCTGAGCAGCTTTCTGCAAATACCCACTCATTCAGGATCTCTGAATTTTGGATTCTTCTGCACACGGTCTACAAAGGAAACAATGAACTACATCTCAGCTGTTCTTCACATGCACTGACTCCTCACATCAACCAGTTTTTTCCCTGTCCATTGCTCTTATCATTGTGATTTCTGAGCAAAAAGTGAGCTCTCAAATGCTTTGGACATAGAGTTTGTGTTTGATATTCTTGTAATTTATTCCCAGACAGTCAATATAGCACTTAAGAGCCTAAAGCTGGATCAGGGACATTGCCATCTTCAGTGCTCCTTATATGCCTTAAGATAGGATATTGAGGGATACACCTTTATAAGGGAAACATGGCAAAATTGAGGTCCTCTTCAGCTTTAGGTCATGTATCACACCTGATCTGTTGATATCCTTATTCCAGCTTCTCTTTCCATTAGTGTCATGCTCATCTACAAGGGGCAAGAAGAGGAAGATAAGCCGTGCCAATGACTGCTCCTCTCTGACAAAGGAATTGTCCTGATCTGTTAGTTTTGTGAAGACTTTAAGGGGTTTTGCACCTCTACCTCATTATGAATTTTCAACTAATTTATTTTAGGACAGTCCTTTTGGAATAAGACAGTGAAGCAGATAGGATAATAATTCAGAAAATTGCAGTTTCCACTGGAAACTGCCTTACATTGCCTGGATTGGCTTTGATTTGGTGCAAATAATCATTATTGATGGTTTATATCAAGATTCCATGATTCTAAGATACTCAGATGCTGCAAATTAATACATGTGCAACATTACATGGACCCACAGCGAATTGTACTACCTGAACACCTGACCTCTATATTTTATGTTAGTATTCTCTATAGATACCCCTTGAAAGTGAATCTACTTGAAACTCTGAATTTTTTACTTAATATTCTGATAGATTTTGCTCTTGGGTTGAGATAACTGATATAGAAGTCCTATAATGTCCCAAGAAGGAATACACACACATAAATGTGATGAAGTAGAAATGCAAGAAGAAATTGTGCAACAAATCAATAGTCATTTCCCCCTGCTCTTTTCAACTGCAAAACCATACACAGACAATGAGGGAGGTATATAATTTCTCAATGAATAACAATTTCAGGCAGACACAAATATTTGCTTTTAACAGAAGCAATATTTCTACCACACATTTATATAGTATGAAGAAAAAAAATCTCTTAGGAGGTCTGTAGAAAACACTCTAAAATGATCTCATCCTTGCATCACACTAGGTGCTCTGTTCTGGTTTATAATCTTCACTCTCTCTGTTTTCTTCCTAAAGTAAGAACTATGTAAATAGGATGGAAAGGCATTTTTTTTCCTCAGGAATTTGGGTTCTAGAGACCTGTTTTATTGTAGTGGAGTGGTTTGACCCTGGCTGGACCACTCTCTCACCCCTCTCTACAACCAGACAGAGGAGAGAAAATATAACAAAAGGTTCACAAGTTGAGATGAAGACCAGGAGAGACCATTCACTGACCACCATCGTTTGGCAAACCAGATAAAAGAAGGGACATTAATTAAATTTATTACTGACAAAATCTGACCAGGAAAATGAGAAGAAAAATAAATCTTAGAAACACCTTCTCCTCACCCTTCCTTCCTTCCAAATTTCTACCTCTCCCCCTCGCAGCAGTGCAGGGACATGGGGAATGGAGATTATGGACAGTTGTTTCTGCCAGTGCTCAGGGAGAGTAGTCCTTCCCCTGCCCCCTTTGGGTTCATTCCCATGGGAGACAGTTCTCCACAAACTTCTCCAGAGTGAGACCATTCCATGGACAACAAAACTTCACAAAATGCTGCAGCATGGGTCACTTTTCCNAGAAGGGACATTAACTAAATTTATTACTGACAAAATCTGACCAGGAAAATGAGAAGAAAAATAAATCTTAGAAACACCTTCTCCTCACCCTTCCTTCCTTCCAAATTTCTACCTCTCCCCCTCGCAGCAGTGCAGGGACATGGGGAATGGAGATTATGGACAGTTGTTTCTGCCAGTGCTCAGGGAGAGTAGTCCTTCCCCTGCCCCCTTTGGGTTCATTCCCATGGGAGACAGTTCTCCACAAACTTCTCCAGAGTGAGTCCATTCCATGGACAACAAAACTTCACAAAATGCTGCAGCATGGGTCACTTTTCCACAGTCTGCCATTCTTCAAGGACAACCTGCTCCAGTGTGGGATCCCCACAGGATCACATGTCCTGCCAGGCTGGGTTCCTCTCCGCGTGGGTCAGCAGGTCCCTGTCAGGACCTTTCTCCAGCATGGGCATCCCACAGGGTCACAGCCCTCTTTTAGGCATCCACTGTCTCTGGCATGGGTTCCTCCATGGGCTGCAGGTGGATTTCTGCTCCCCCATGGACCTCCATGGGTGTGGGTGGATCTCTGCCCCACTGTGGTCCTCCATGGGCTGCAGGGGCACAGCTGCCTCTCCATGGGCTGCACCACGGGCTGCACCATGGGCACCAGGGGAATCTCAGCTCTGGCACTTGGAGACCTCCTGCCACTCCTTCTACACTGACTTTAGTGTCTGCATTGTTGTTCCCTTGTTGTTACTCTGCTCTTCTCTGGCTGCAATTTTCATCTATGCAACAACATTTTTAAATTCTTAAATATGTTATCCCAGAGGCATTACCATCATTCCTGATCGGCCCAGCCTTGGCCAGCAGCGGGTCCATCCTGGAGCCACCTGGAATTGGCTCTGATGGACATGGGGGAAGTTTCCAGCAGCTTCTCACAGAACCCACCCCTGTAGCCCCCCGGCTACCAAATTCTGGCTACACAAAACCAATACAAGCAGTAGCAGACGAAGAAGCTCTTTTTGATGACATGAATCAACCCTATTGAAGTGTTTGGAGGTTCAGATTTCTGAAGGCATTTATGCTGCCTCCCTTCTGAAGATCCCTGTCTGGCAATGGAAACGCCCCCTTTTTAAGAAAATGAGTACATGAAAACTTCAAACATATTCAAATATAGTGATTTATTTCCTACTTTTAGAGCCCCTTTCTGATTGTTTTCTTCTACCGTTAGAATGGAGAAAGTGGAATTATATTAAGCATCAAATTTAATTCTAATTTAATCTCTTTCCCTCTGTGATGAGTCACATAATTTTGCTTATGCAAAATGAAAAAAAATTGAGGGCAGGGGTTAGGAAGAGACAGCAGAGTTGAGTTTTCTTTGGTCTTTTGTTTTGTTTATTTTTCATTCTTATAAAGAAATATGCAAAACTTCACAGAAAGGTAAAAAAATAAAATGATTTTTCCTAAATCCTCCCAGCCCATCAGCAAGGAAAGCAATTTCCACTGCTCAAGGTTTACTTGTAAAATAGTTTGCATAACATTAATCATAACCATCCGATTTTCATCCCTCAATTTCTTGGGGTCAGGGATATTCATTTCATGTATCATGCACAAATAGCTTTCTTATACACATGTTCTGGTCAAAGAGATTCAGGTGTTTGTATCTATGAATTGTCAGCCTTTGCATCACTTATCATATTGTTTTCCTTCACTGCAAAGATGTTGGTAGGTGAATAAAAGTGGCAAAAATTAGATTCTTGTCAGTTTCAGTTTTGGAATAATTTAGTCAGTGCTCATATGAGTTGTTAAAAATGAACATCTTATTATCCAAAATAATTCTTGTTAAGCCTAATAATGTTTAAAAAATAGAAATATGTACATTAAACACAAGAGGGAAAAAAGACATGATTAAAGCTATCTTGATGTACTTGCATTGCTTAGGAGTTGGTGACTGAAAAAATAAAATTAGGAATGAGATGAAAAAAACCTCCCAAGTTCAACCTGCTGTGTGAACTTAATGTGAAAATTAAGATTAATGCCTTAGTAGGGATGCAGCATTCACCTAAAAAAGGCTTCAGATGAAGAAGCCTGAAAAATAACAAACTATTTCCTGCCTGTACTGTGACCTTGCATCCATCTAAATGTAATGTCTGTTCAGAGCAATTGCACTTCTCCCAGTAAAATTTAAGGCAGGATTTGTCCTGACCTACCCCTTGCACAGTTCCTGATTTCAGTTCAAATCAGCATCCAGCTCATAAGCACCTTCCTGGCTGCTGCTCCTCTCTAGGTTTTGTCTGTGCAGTTGCCCCTTCACCTTCCTGATGCAAACCCCACCAGGCAGAGCTCCCTTTCCCTGGCCAGCATTCCCTGGCATCTCCTGTTATACCTGTGCTGCCACAAAAGCCTCATCCCATATCCAGAATTACCTGAACTGAAATGTCCTGCTTTGTTCTCACCACTGGCACTGCTTTGCTTTGATCATGGCCAAGTCGCTAAAACCCTCAAAGTCAAGAGAAACAGCACATCTGTTCATTCCCTTCTGTGGCAGTACTCCAGGCTTTTAACCACCTAGTTACCAAAAATTATGGTTTTGCCACTCTCAGAGATATGACACTGTATTTCAGACATGGCGTTGAGGTAACTGCTTTGTTTGGTTCCAGCTGTGTAGCCATGGCAGTACAGAGATAACAGCACAGCCATAAACAGCCACCGAAAATGGACAGGGACATGGAGAGTCCAAGCAGAAATTTGTGCTGTTAACTTGTCATGAATAATCTCTATAGAAACTTGTATAATAATTCTAATTATAAGACTGCTAAATCTGTTGCATCATTCTTCTTTTTGGTTATACATGCAAGTGGGAAATTGTTATAAAGGAATAAATATGTTCCTGTTGCCAGTTATGCTTCCTTGGAAGAAAAAGAAACAAATTGTGAACACACGTGTGATGCCAAAAAGATATTCAGGTGTGTACTTTGGAAAATGTTACAATGAAGTTTTCGGCCGCAATTCAATTTAACTTCTGATGGAGGAAACAAAAGAAGGTGGAAAAAGAGGTGTTTTAGGTTCCCATTTTTACTCAGGTAGGAAATCTAACCTTGAACAAGCTTGAGAGGGTTCTGGCAATGATTTTAGGCACAAAGACCACTTAAAAGCAAGGGAAACATATGAAAAAAGTACTCCAGTTTGTCCAAGATGTAAAAGTAACCATAAAAGCTCCTGATAGAAAAAGAATTTAATACAAAATAAGAAAAAAAAAAAGTTAAAAATTAATTATTTCAAAGGGTCAGAATGAAGTTCCTTCTTAGGTAAGAAAGCATTCCAGAGCTCCTCCAATGAAGACCTGGTAAGGTGAGCAGTTTGGGTGCCAACACCGTGGGCAGGGTAGCACGTTAACATGTGTTATTAACATGAACATGAACATGGTGCACAGGGGAGTTCCCAGAATCAGGAGATCCTGAGAAGAATGGAGACACCCACCAGGAGCTGGTAGTTTGTGTGGCAGCAGCTGAGCAGACCCGGGCAGAGCCAGGAGCAAAAGCAGCCAAGCCCTCGCACCCAGTGACCACAGGCTGGTGGCCAGGTGGGCAGACAGGGCAAAACAACCTGCGCAGGAAGGGCTCTGGGACAGCAGGGTGACCCTGGTGGTGTGACCAGAAGACGATGACATCTGCCCACCATGTCATGGCCTCTCTAATCTCTGTTCCCACCACGACAGATGTGGCTGCCCAGGCAGAGCCCCAGTGGGAACAGCACCTGAGTAGCAGTAAGCACAGCTGGGGAGGGCAACTCCTCTGCTCCATGACAGAGCTCTGGGAGGAAGTAAATAGATGGAGGAATGTCACAAAATCATAGAATCATTAAGGTTGGAAAAAACAAAAAGAAATCAGGGAGAAAAAAAATCAGAGATTCTAAAGAGAGAAGGAATGGTGGGAGATGTGATGGTTGGAGCCTGTCTTGGTCTCAGTGACTGTGAAATGATGGAGTTGTTGAATCAGAACTTTTCCAGCTACTGAGAAGTAATTTAACTCTATCCCAGTCAAAACCAAGACACAGCTTTGCTTTAGTCTCTCACTTCTCGTCTCACAAGCCTTATATTTTAATATTTATTTATGTATTTATTTATTTATTTATAGCTCTGAATTGTGATTTAGCTGGAAAACTTGAGCTATTGTTGCATAGTGACATAACTTATGGCCTAAGTGTTTTAGCCAGATTTGAAATTCCAATTTCCTTTACTTCCTGCCAATGTCAAGAACCACAGTGACCTAAAAAGACCAGAAGATAAACAATGTCACTTGGTAGTAACAAACAAATCCTCTCAATAAGTTAAATGTCAGAATAAAATAGAATAGACTGGTTAAAATACTATCATAATGCATCAGCAAGTTATGCAGAGAGAAAGCAATATAACACTGAAATGTAAATCTTTTAACTACTGAAATCTTAATGAGTAATTTTAATAAAAAATACTTACAGAAAATCATTAAAACTTTTTATTTCATCCCTTTCATCAAAAATCTGATTAAATAAATAAAAAAAATAATCCATTCTAATTCCAGGTAAGAATAAAGGCAAATGACCCAAACCAAAGCTAATCAAACATCTTCCCTTACAATAGTTTAAAAGTATTCTGTCTCTAAGTAATTCAAAGGATAACATCAGAAATTAGTTCATTAGCTCCCACCAGATAAATCTTTCCGAAGAACTCTCCTGTTACTATGGGGATCCATTGCTCAACCCTTCATTCATTACTAATTTCTGTGAAATCTCATTAGCCATCATGGTAAAAGTCTTTCTTCTCTGTCATAGGAATCAGGGAGTTGTGGACTGGAAGGGTCTGTCTGCAGCACCGAGGCCTGTGCAGTGTTCCATGAAGTCCCAGGATATAATGGCATTTTGGAAAATGAATTTTCGTGTCCCTGCAATCCTTCCTGAAAGGCTGTTCCCAAGTCTGACAGCCCTTCCCTTCCCTTCCCTTCCCTTCCCTTCCTTTCCCCTCAGTTTTAGATTGGTAAGGAAAACTAAAAATAAAAGTAAAAAAGAAAACAAGACAATAAGCAAAATTCTTGCCATAAACATTTACACAGTAAATGGATAAACCAGGAGACAGTGATGAGAGATACAGTAACATGAAAAACCAACATAATTTTCCAAGTATAACAAAGCAGTCAAAGATATGTCTTACTTCCTTCATGCCATTATAGTGTTTTCTCGTGTGTTGAAAAAGGAAGCAAGCAAGTCATCAATAAACCAAACCTGCTTTCTGAAGTATTTAATAAGTTACAGGTTGAGCAGAATTATATGCCACGATTTTATTCAGTATTACTGATCTGAAAATTTCTCAGTTTCTAAGCCATATTCACTGCTGTGTTATTTTCACACATTAAGAAATAGCTTTTTTGGTGGAAAAGTCTGTAGTCTTCAATTATTACTTTGTAATATGGGCAGAGGTATTTCTGCCTAGTTAAATGAATTAAGATCTATGATGAAAATGTCTTCTATATAATTAGATTTGATTAATCAGGTCTGAAAATTGTGAATGGTTTTTGCTTTATATTTTATAACATGCTTCTAAGATGATTACACATTTTGGTCCTTTATTGTAAGAAATGACAAACCATTTATGATACTGGGTACCTGAAACCTGAGTCCAGAATTCAGTGGAATCAATAGAATCTTTGAATCAA
Organism: Grallaria varia; assembly: GCA_013396735.1. Lineage (NCBI taxonomy): Eukaryota > Metazoa > Chordata > Aves > Passeriformes > Formicariidae > Grallaria > Grallaria varia. Next base: position 337,411 of record VWZG01013127.1, read on the forward strand.
ACCCAGGAGGAATAGATTCAAAAATTAGTTAATATTTTTAAAAAATCTTATTAATATGACTAACCTACCTTTGGTTTCTTTTTTGACACTCAGAACATGCTGCATATTTATTTAGATTCCTACCTTGTAATGCAGTAGTTCGTTCATCTTAAAAACAACACCAGTTCATGTCTGAAAATTCTTGTGTTTTTTTTTTTCTCATTCTAAATTATGTCTGTAAAAATTCAGACTATTATAATTAAAATTATATTTACAGAAAATCTTAGAGTTTGAGGGGGTTTTTTCCTTTCCCTTTCCCCTTTCCTGCACATACTACTATACTGAGCCTCACACTTGGAATGAATTCTTTTCACCACTTTATGCTCCCTGTGCCAATGTCTCAGCTGAAACCACCAAGTTCTGGGCTGCCGTGTCTGAACACATCAACTGCCTTATGGAAAAGCGATAACTCTGTGTCTCTCACCAGAGAGGTGCTGGTACAGCCCTGCCTATAGTCTGGCCAAATCTGTGAATAGATGGTTGTGCTGGCCCCACGCTCAGGAATCAGGAGAGGAAATTCATTTCCTCAGGTAAACTGGGAAGGTACAGCAATGGAAAAGTGTAAAATCTGGAATTGTTTGCTATTTGATAAAATAATTTCTTTTTGAAAGTCTGTTTTGTGGTGTGTGCAGAAAAAGATAATGACAAAAGAAAAAAAAAAAAAAAGAAAAAGACACAGGAAATTAATAGAGTGAGCAGTGAAAGCTTCCTTTCAGCAGAGCCAAGCTTATTGAATTTTATGAATGAAGCCTCCACAGTTTTTCTTTCTTATAATTTCTGTGCCTGCAGCAGGGTTAACAGGTGGGACATCCTGAAAGGATGCTGAGAAACAAGGGGCCATTCTGAATTCCTCTTTTTCTTTGTAAGCTCTTTGTTTACCAAACCTTGTGTTACTTTGTGCTTGTCTCTTACTTCCTGCATGCATAGTATGTATATACAAGAATTAAATGGGATTATTATTACTCTTAAAATCAAGTGCAATAGTGTTTGCGAGAACATGAATAGCCATTAAAAATCTCTATCTTTCTCTCTCCTGTCTAAACTTTATCTGAAACTTAATCTATGATCTAAGAGGGGATTTTTTTAAATTCAAAACTTGTGTATCAAGCAACTTACAAGGGTTTTAGTATATGAGCTGTACCAGAATAGATGGAGACAAACCTTATTTAAAAATCAGTTTAAATGTTAAATATTTATTTATTCATATTACCTCCAAATTCCTGGTAGAAGAACTTGAAATCTGGAAGGTGGATAATGTGAAAACAGCAGAATTGATTCAGCCTGCAGTACTGTAATCTGAAAGAGAGGTTTAGAAAAGATATTAGGAAGAAATTCTTTACTATGTGGGTGGTGAGTCACCGGCACAGGTTGCCCACTTAAATTGTGATGCCTCATCCCCTGGAAGTGTTCAAGGCCAGGCTGGATGGAGCTCTGAACAGCCTGGTCTAGGGGAAGGTGTCTCTGCCCGTGGCAGGGGCATTGGAACTGGATGATCTTTAATGCCCCTTCAAACCCAAACCATTCCATGATCACACACTTGGGAGAGTATTTCCTCAAAGCTGCTGCATGGTGTAATCCTCAATCCTGGCTGCAGCTGCTGCTTTTCCTTCTCACTGTGTCTCGGTTTGTTACATTAACTTATTTGACATTTCAGATTTACAGCACCTCCTGGCTCAGGGTGGAGTGTAAGGAATCATTGTGTAAATAATTGTCCTTCTTTTAAGAAAAACAGTGACTTTGACATAAGAAATGAAGCCCTTGTAGATCAAATGGTGCGTGAAGGAAAGGAAGTGCTGATAAAGCAGCTGAAAATGGGACACAACTCCAATAAAGCAGCAGCTAGAGCATTTTGAGATCTACCAGTTATACAGACCATATTTTTTTTCTAAATTGCTTTCTCTGAAGTTTCTTTTTTCAAATTCTGTTCCTATGACTTTTCTTCTGAATAAAGCTCTGAGCTCTTCTAAATGCCATTTGATAGGGTCAGATTTTCAAAGACAGCTCCGTGGTGATCTCCATTAGGAATTGGATGGCACTAAATGTGAGATGTGGGAAAGAGAATGACCTCATCTAATCTGACCTCTACTACAGAGCAGGACACCAAAAAGAACAGTAGTGATGACATTCCTCATTATATGAAATTCAACAATGGAAAGTGCCAGATTCTGCAGCTGGGATGGGGAAACCCTTTGTGTTCTTAGACTGGGGAATGAGATGCTGGAAAGGAGTGACAGGAAAGGGACCTGGGGGTCCTGGTGGATGGCAAGTTGAATATGTCAGCTGTGCCCTGGCAGGCAGGAGGGCAACGGTGTCCTGGGGGGCACCAGGCACAGCATCACCAGCCAGGCGAGGGAGGGGATTGTCCTGCTCTGCTCTGCATTGGGGTGGCCTCACCTGGGATGTTGTGGCTGTTTTGGGCACCGTAAGGAAGATATTAAGCCATTAGAGAGTGTCCAAAGGAGGGCAAGGAAGATGGTGAAGGGCCTTGAGAGGAAGCCGTATGAGGAGCAGCTGAGGGCACTTGGTCTGTTCAGCTGGAAAAGAGGNCGAGAAGTGTCTGGATGATGCTCTCAGGCACATGATGTAATTCTTGGGGATGGTCCTGTGCAGGACCAGAAGATGATCCTTGTGGGTCCTTTCCAACTCAGCATATTCTGTGATTCTGTGATAAATTTAACACTACCTGGGACTGTTCCTGTACAGCAGATCTTAACTCTCTGTGTTGTAACCAGAAGTATCCCTCAAGTGATTTTGCCCCGTGCTAACTAACACATTCCCAAAAAGTTTCTAGGTCTTCCTTAGAGTTGGTAAAAATCCATCCAGTTTTGTTGTTTGGGGTTTTTTTGATCTGTTTAAGCAATTCTTTTACAGGGACAACCTTCCACCCCATTTAGGTATAGACTTCAGTGCTTATTAACTTCTATTTATTTTGTGATGTTTTATACTTTATTTTTCTAATCTGAAGGTCCGATATGAAAATCCTTCTCATTGTATGAAAAGGTGTATTTTTTAACAATCAATGAGGTACAGAAATAATAATAATAAAGAACTCAGATATCAATAGCCTGACATTTCCTATTCTTCACCTTGAGAAGGGAGTCCCCAAGAGAGTCTTGACAGCTTGACCTTTTGAAACTTTAAAAGTTGGTTTGGATGAAACACTAGGACCTGTGTTGGTGGGAAAAGCCTTCCATTTTCAGGGAGAGGGCAATAAACAATCTCTCAGATCTGTGTTACAAGGATATCATTCTCCCACATAAAATAATTTCTTCCTCTATGGAATTTCAAAAGCAACATTGTTACTTAATTAATGTAATGTTTACAAGCAGAGTTGTAATAATTATTGCACTAATATTAACTCTTGTGTTTTGCTTTTTGCTTTGTCACCCCTTAGCTCTAAGGAGAAAATCTTGAACAACACAAAGTTGTACTGTCTAGAAATAACGTGAAATGAATTATTAGCAAACAGAGCCAAGGAGCTTTGACCTCTCAAATCACTTAGCCAAGGGAGTTGCTATAACTTTGATTTTTCTGTCATTTAACTTCTGTACTGGATCTGTATCACCTCTTGTTGTTTCTTTGAGCAATCTGATCAGTCAAGTGGGTGACTGCAGGTGGAATAGAATTCTTCATTCAGCCATGAATGTCATGCCTGGGTAAAAACAGAAAGGGTACTGGAAATTTAAAAGAACTCCTTTGAAAATTGTGTTTGTTTACAAAAGAAAATTTTCTGTCAATAATATTCAGCAAATTCTTACATCCACCTTAATGACAACCCCTGAATATAGAAAAATATTATATATAGGCAGGAATAACTAGGTAAAGGCAGCTGTGTGCATGCCTGGATCTCATCTCATTGCAATGTAAATGATGGTTTCATGATACATTTTACATCACATTTGTGATGTAAAATGTAATATCAGGGAATAATGAACTTAAGTCCTCTGATTTTTATTAGGGTACAAGTTGGCATCTCAAACTAGTTAAGTTTTCATCAGTCATGTTGGTAACACTGTCTTAAGACAAATAAGATCTCTAATGACTCAGTGAGCAACAGAGAGACCAAATTTATCTCCAAAAGAGAACACTACGCAGTATTTTGCATTCAACTATAGAAACATGGGAGTTTTTGTTAGATCAATAACATAGTATAATTTTCTGTTTCCTTTCAGCCTTTTTTTCCCCATAGTTTATGCTTGACCTGCGTTTCTGTAAAGGATATGATTCATTTTACTGAGAGTGAGTGATGTCAGAGCTTGAGGTGATCTGACTCAAGATTCAGTGCATATCATTTTCCACTGGAGTTTTACCATGCCAAGTGGATTTAGACTGAATAGAGATCTATTCTGTTTTAAACCCATAGATATTTTCGGAGTTAACACCAATCATTATCTTTATTCAGAATAAAACTCAACAATCAGTGTCAGTTGAAACCCCTTTACCAACAGGAATGTTGATTAGAATAATAAATCTTAAGACATATGTCAGAGTTACAATTCTAAGAAAAAATAAATGCAACCAATTAATGAAATTATTGTTTTATCAAAATAACTCAAAAGAAAACAAACAATTGATTTTGGCTAGATGCAAAAAAACCCAAACCAAGCCAAAAAAAATGAACAGACGAGCATACAAAAACCAAAGAACAACCCCCCCCCAAAAAAATTCCAATTATGTTTAGCTGATATTTATCAAATTTGTATTTTAATTCCTTGGTACATCTAAAGTAATTGAGCTGCATGTAATTGAAACTAAGTGAAAGTCTAAAAAATCTCGGCAAGGTGTACAGAAGTAGGAATTATCAATACGATTAGGAAATTATTATCTAAAATAATTTGTTTATATATTTTAATAAAGCTTGATGCCAGTGTTCTGTTGTAATTGTCTAGTCCTCCTACATAACTGTGACTTTTGGTTATCTTTGCTGAAGATATTCTCCTCACACGCACCTATTAGCAAATAATTTGAGGCTCTGGAACAAAATTAGAATCCATGCGTATGTACACATATGCACATAATTTGTGCAAGCACATAGAGAAAAATAATATCTGCAAAAATGAAAACATACGACTATGGTGTTTAAACCTATGATTTGGAGTAGCTGAAGCATTTCTATACATTTTGTGTGTTTTTACTGTGATTTATTTCTCATTTACATTCCAAATCGCCATTATACAAAGAAAGGCCAATATTTTAGAAGCTTGAGAGACGTTGTAATTAACAAAAGCAGCATAATTGTTTGATTTAGAGAAACTGGTAATTTGTAGTGACAAATATAATAAATAAAAAAAAAGTCAACATGTGATCCATCCAGTTTACTGAGGTTTGTGTTTCCTGGCTGTTACAGTACTTGACACAGGGATATCTTGGTCCTTGATGAGATATATTGGAGTCCCCGCAGTATAAGTGGCATTGTAGTATTTCTGTAAATGCTTCTTTCTTTACAATTGCTCAGCAATTATAATAAAATATATTTAATATTACTTAATTAATTTTAGGTTAGAAGAAGCTGAATAATCTTATAATCTAGTGAAAGTTGTAGCAGAAATTCTGCATTAGGTCTTGTAGAAAGGTGGAAGAACTCATCTCTGTGTATCAGAGAGGTGTGGTACCAACATTATGCCAAATTACACACACCTGTAAAATACCCCACAATGCACTGATTTCATTAATCAAAAAGAGAGACTTGTGAAAAAACCAGCCACGTGGCAGTTTTCTGATGGATAACGATGCTCAGAGTGGTCCAGCTGGTATGGATCTGTCCCATCCTGTATCAAACTGGGAGTCACATGTGTGTGGACATTTATAACATGATTTGATGAAGATAATTTACTATAAATTCTCACAACAAAGCTTTACCATGTGCATTAGGGCTCTTGAACCAGAGAGAGGTTAACATAATGCTCCTGAATGGAATGGGAGGGAAGTGAAATAAATAAGAAAGAATGCTGATTCTCTATTGGATTAGGGTTTTTTTGGTTTTTGGTTTTTTCCTTTCTTTCAAGGCAGTTCGAAGCTGATAATAAAGTACACCTATGTCCTAATAAAAGCATCAGAATGCTAATAATCCTATCCTGATTGAACTGCCTGTCACTGAATTTGGCATTGATGGAAAAGTCAGTGTGCTTAATTGTCAGATTTATGCCAGCTGAAATGGCAAAACTAATAGCAGCAAAAAGCTAAGAAATAAACAAACATGTTGATATTTTATAGTCTTATTTCCCCTGTAATCTGTGATTTAAAGACCAACAGCTATCAATCACACAAACCAGAAAATTCTGTAGGGCAAAACCAAAACTGGGGAAATTAATTTCTAACAGATATTTGTGAGGTATAACCTAAAAGCTTTTATAAACATTATGTAAGACATAGACATAGCCTTTAATTTATGTAGATTTTACAAATGACCATTTCTCATGTTTTTTTATTCTGTAGATAGACGGAAAAACTCAGCTGGGTCAAAACAGTGTCCATGTCTACACATGTATTTTTATATTCTTATATCTGTGTGAATGTATGAATATATATTTAACTAAATCCACAAGATTATTGGTAAAGGTTTACTTTTTACTACACTGACAAATGCGTTTGCTTATAACCGTCTGCATACAGACATACTTAAATGCACGAGTGCAACAGGATAAACTTCTCAGATTATGCTGGAAAGCTAAAAGGCAAATCAAGTCAGAGATCTAGGATGACCTTCTCAAAACTTTACAGTTATACCCATCACATCTATTAGAAAAGAAGTCATAGCTGAGGGATGAACGTGTTTGGTAAGTCCTGAATGCTGCAAGTACACGCGAAGGGCCTTCCTGTGATGCAGAGTAGCTTGCTCTAATAAAATACCAGGTAAATGACTATCGTTATAAGGCATCCAGTTTATATTTTTACTAATTAATGCACATAACTTGAAACTTGTATTTGTGGCTACAACAAGAGAAATGCCACACCCTGGTTTGATTGAAATACTTATTTACTAAAAGGGCAGTTTATTAAGGGGACTGTTTAGTTTTTGATTTGGCTGTTTTCCTTTCCACATTTAGAATTTATTTCTAGGTCTGCAGCCATTATTATTATAATTATGATTACAATAATTATAATTATTTATTACTATTATTATTACTATTATAATAATCATTATTAACGTTAGTATTTGATTGATTTTTAAGGTATCTTAAAAACTCTAGGGCTGTATTCCTCAGGCTGTGTATATCTCTCTGTTGCAGCCACATACACAAACAGTTCCATGTTTAAATGGCTGTTGTGAGTCAAAACAAGAACGAGATTGCTGATAACCACTGAAATCTTCCTTAATCTCTTTAATTTAGTCATCACAGTTGAGTCTAAGCTTCATCTTGCCACTTTAATTCATTGCACTTTCCACCTCCTGTCACCACCTCACATTGGCAGAGTGGGAGATTTCCCCTCAGCTGTGTTCTCTGCACCTGCAGAAAAAGCTTTTCTGAGTATTTCTCCCTCTTGGTCTGACCAGCAATTCCCAGCAGGAAACTAGAACAGAAATGTCTTGCAAGATCCATTTCCTGGTTTTAAAGAAGTGGCTTTCACAATGGTCAGATATTTGGGAGTCAAATCTGGCTTGGATGAACATGAACTCCCAGCATCTTAATGCATTAAGTTCAGTGAACTATCCAGCTTACACTAAAAAAGAAATACTCTCTTACAATACGAGTCTAAATAATTCAAGCAACTTTGGACAGTTCTAAAGTGAGTCCAACAGGAAGACCTTTAGAAGTCGAATCTAAATTAAAAGGCACTGAGTTAATTTGGGAGCTGTCTACATGCACTTTAACTAACCTTATGGATGTTTTAATTTATCTGAGCTTTTGTTCTCCAGCTGTGGAGACTGTAAGACTTTGGGGCAAGGGTGTTGTTACAAAGATATATAGATCCCTGCAGTGGAGACAATCAATTTCTAGGTCACCTTTTGTGAATGATTGTACTAGGAATAACAATTTTAATTCAATAAAATAAGAATTAGCAAAAACCGGTGGGGCAAGAGCCATGATATTAGAAGAAAGCAGTTCAGCTTCATCTCTATCCAGGTTATTAATGACACAGGCCAAGAATTAACCAGCCTCAAACTCTCACAAATCTGTAGAGATATGATATAATTTTCCTATCTTAATTAACTAATCACTTGTCATTGTCAGCCCTGGATTTAAATGCCCAAAGCACAGAATACCTACTTTTGATAAAGCAGATATTTCTTTTTTGAATCTAGAATAATAGTTACATGGCATGTCCAAGTGTTATGAAATGTAATTTGTGCAATCAAATATATTGTGAAAAGAATTAACCTGAAATTATATTTCTAAAAAATAATAAAGTGTTCTGCAAAGCTTAAAACTCTTAGCCATAAGATTCTTTTCCTCATATAATTGACCTAAAGGATAAAGGTAATAAACTGCAGCAGGTGATATTTTCTGACTGCTCCTTTAAGCAAAACATCTGGGAGTAGATGGATAGTTTCAAAATTCACATGGTGAATTTTTAAAGAAGACTAAGATGGACATTGCCTTAATGTCTCATACTGCAGTGTTTAAGAATGCAAAGGTAAACTGGAAAGATGTTTTGGTTTGCAAATCACTGCCAAAAACACTCTTTAAACCAATCTGGAATGGTTTATTCACGGCCATAATTGAATGGCCTAAATATAGGCAACTCGTGCTGTTTGAGATACCCTGAAATATCAGAGGCATCTTCTTGGGATTGGTAGCTACGTTGGACCTATGAGAGGTATGAGCCCTTTAGCAGAGCACAATATAGGTGGAGTAAATGCTCTGTGGATCTTGTACCAAATGTCTGCATTTGGAAAACTGAATCTTATTTTAATGTGCCTGCAACAAAAATGTCTTAAATCTCATTTATCTCATTTAGCATCCTGCAAGTCTGTTTCTTCCCAGGGAAGAAAAGAGGCATTTCTAAGATTAGAATTTCTCTGGTTTATCAGGGTAGGGTCTTTTTTGGTCTCAACCCCCATGACTTTGATATGAATATTTATATTGTATCTGTTGAATCACATCCATGATATTTACAGCTGCTGTCTATGTGTTGGGAAAGGTTCACATGAGATCCCGAAAAATGACACAATTTGTAATCCAAGTCAGAAGATTCTCATCTCAAGCAATGATTGAAGACAGGCCAGAAAATTACCAAAAAGTATGATCCATCCGATTGAATGGAGGCACCTGGAGTGAAAATATAAATGGATGAGGAAATCAGCCTAAACAACCTTTATGGTTAAAGCATCTCTGGTCAAGGGAGACGAGGATGCAATTTGTTCCATTTGAAAATCTGGGCTGTAAGTTATTGTATGAATTGTGTCATGAATGCTTTGGAATCCATCAGTGTGAACTTTGTGGGCTCCAGAGGAGTACCAGGGCATCTGTGACACATCCAGGGGTGTGCTCACACAGGTTGTTCATACGCCGTGTGAAGAGAGCAGCTGTGGTTCTCAAAGCCACATGGTTGTGTTGGGAGTGAGGGCACTTCAGTAAAATGGTCTTGACTCATTCACTTCAGCAAAGCACAGCTCAGCCAGGATGTAGTTTTTCCCTTCAAAGAAAATATAGTTTCAGTTTTCTACCTTGCTCTGCCTGATGGCTTTTATTAATTAGTAAGAGCAAGGACAGTACAACATGACTGTTTCTATTGACACAACAAAATATGTGGTGTATTACACAGGAATTAGTGAAGACATAATTATATCTGTACTGAACAAGTCTTACTGCTCTTCGGTTTCCATGGCTTTCTTCTGCAAAATAAAATGTGTTTCTCCATTATTAATAATATTTATTCATGGTTACTGTTACAGATCTCCTCCTTTTCATTTAAAATGAAAGTTCTCATAAAAAATACAGAATATTACACACTGTCAAAAGTGGTAAAAGATTTCTTTCTAACTTAATAGAACAATTTATGAATTTATTTATCTGCTAAGAAAAAATCATAACAATTTAGGGCATAAGCAGCAAAAATACATTTCCTTCTTTCTCATTGTTCTGAAAGTATTGATATGCAATATGAATTTTTGCAAGGATATAAAATTTTTATTCCAAAGTGATATACTGTTATTCTATCACGGCTTATTGAGTATTTTGTTCCTGGCTTTGATATGGAGTTTTCTCAGAGAAAGAATTGTTTGTCACTCTTAGAGAAAAAATATCTTGACAACCAGTCTGATGAAGTTGGTTTTGATTTCATTCAGTATTCTGCCTATATTTTAATAATATCTTTCTCTAAAGATAGGAAATCACAGATTTTGATTATTTGATTAGGCAAGTAGTAGGGTATATGTGAAATACTTCAAAGTGATTCAATGAAAAATACTCTGTAAGAGTAACTAAGGGTCTTTGTATTGAAATTCAGAGATCAAATTCTCAGCTTTCTAAAGGTTGAGTTCTATCAATTGCCCCCTCAACTGACCGAACTATAAATGGTCACCTTGTCTGTCAGGCTGAGCAGAGAATGTCACATTGCTCCTTTGGGGGCTATTGGCCACCAGAATTGATGTGCCATTCTCAAGATTGCTGAGGTACTGCCTGACTCAGGAGGGAGCTTTGAGCTTATGAATGGGGTTCTTTTTTGTTGTTCAAGAACATGCATGTATCAGAGCCACTGGAGGTAAATAGCATTTATCTTGGACAAAGGTGATGTTGTCAAAACTTGTTGATTTAATTCATAGGGCTATTAATTGTAAAACTGTTTCAAGATAGGTGGTTAACTATCTCCGCTAAAAAATGCATTACAGACTGTCAATGTGACTCAAACAGTGATGAAACTAAAATAGTCAATATCTTTTCATTAGGCTGGACCAGAAGACAAATCTTCCAACCATCAGGTATTCTTCAGAGCCTCAGAAGAACATGGCAATTGACAGACACATTCTGTCAGGAGCACCAACAGCAAACAGCTGATGTTTGATCAGTTTGTCATTCGACTTTGCGTTTTAGCACAATTCAGACAGCAAAAACAAAGCCTCTACAGACAACTTTAGTGATAGTTTTATCTCAGACAGATTGAACTGGCAGAGGCTGCAGACACTTGATATAGCAATGGCAGAATATACTGTGGCCACGACACATGGTGACCCAGGTGCTGCCATCAGTTAGACGACCTGACAGGCACCTCTTTAACACAAGAGTTCTGAAGAAAATGACACAGGGATTGCTTGAGTCCTTTCCGTACTTGCCAGAAAAGTCAGTCCTTCCAAAGGTGCTTCATGATCCAAACCAGATTTTATCTTTCCTTCTTTTAGCAGTGGACGTGTATGTAGGTCTGGTGTCATTATGAGTGGCAATCAGAGTCACCTTTAAAAGAAGAAGTGAACACGAGAGTCTTCCTGTGAATTGTAAGCACTTCCTACTCCTGCTGAAATGCCTTTCACATCTGACATGAGGAAACACACTGTGACATTTCCTTTCAGGGCAGACTTGGAAACTTTTTAGTGCCATAAATTAGTCACACCAAATTAACAAAAACAATGATCCACATGCCAAACTTTTCAATTTGAATTATGTTCAGTAGTTTGGGGTCAAAAACTACTACAGACAGCAACTGAGCTTCCATAAGGTGCATCCTCAAAATAGTCTTAAAATTTGGGAAGGGCCTCTTTGTTTCCTCTGTGTAAAGACTCACAAAAATTTGGTTACTTGGAATCAGAGATGTACAGAATATGTCAAGTTGGAAGGGACCCACAAGGATCATCAAAGGTCACACCTCTGAAAATTACACTCAGATCCAAATTCCCTCCAAGACCCTATAACTGTAATGTCTGCAATTCAGCCATACACTTGTGCACATTCTTTATGTACATGTATTGATAAATACAATGAACAGAAACCCAAGAAAGTTACTATAATGAAGTTTATAGATGTCTGCTTCAGGACAAATGTGTTCAAGTGTCAAATGCAAGCAGGAATAGGTAAAACACTTGTCAGTCTTTAACTTACATAAATCATAGAGAAAATTCTCTGCAAAGAGATTTTTCCTTTTCCCTTAAATGTCTTTCAAATAATTTTTCTGAAAACAGTATACTTTCTGGATCATTTATAGAATGAATAAAACATTAAATTTCTGGCACATAATCTTAATTAATGTACTGATGGGTGTCTTTTGAATATGATAAATAATAGTGTTGAAAATTTTAGGGATGTTCAAAACGTGTTTTCTTTTGCCTTTCATCTGATGTATTTTGAAAAAAATCATAGAAAAAAATGAAAAAGTGATTTCATGCTTAAGTTACACATGTCAAATGTTGGAGAAACAAGGTTTTGTCTTTGAATCACATTAAGCAGTTCAGGCATTCAAACATCTATCTCTCATAACCCACAAACATGTAATGAAAACAGATAGAAACTTCCATCTTTCTTCTCAGAAGCCACCAAAGAACCTCTGACCCAAGTAAATTTCATCAAGAGGATCAATCTGTGTTACTTTTAGTGTGATAAATGTTTTTTTCATTAAAATAAAAATTATATATATATATAGTAGTGGTATAAGTCACTGTATTTTTAACCAGGAAGATAAATGCCTTATTTCCATGCTTTATTCTCCTGTAAGAGTATGAATCACAAATCTATTCTATGATACTTGACACGAAAACAAATCCAGAAATATTAGCCGTTTCTTCCTGGAGAACAAGACAAAAGGAAACACAGGACTCAGGATCCCTGATCCAAATTTACATAGAGCTGGCTACAGTTCTTCAGTGCTTTGAGAAGGAGGGTAGAGACAGAATGTGACTTCCCCTGTAGACTGCACTCTAACCAGTGAAGTACCACTGTTGAAGGAACATCCCACTGTCTTTCCATTAAGGGATGAAGGGATGATACAACACATCAGATGGCAATCCCGACATTATTTAGGTAATATTTCCTGTGAGAGGCATAGAAGAGACAGGTAACACAGCAGTGCCTGCTATAGGCACCCTCACATTTCCATGGACATTGTGTTTTTCAGGCAAGCCTCCAAAGTGGGTATGAGACAAATTTAGCCAGTGAATGCACTAGAGATCCTTATGGGACGGGCTGGGAAAGTATCCATGATGCCAGCTTTCTCAGAGGGGTTTATCTGCAAAGTGCCCAGGTGTGGATGGTCCTCATAACCTGTGTGGTCTGCAACTGTCATATCTGCTTTCTCAGTGATGGTATTTAGAAGGATAATGGCCCTTCTGTTGAAGATTCTTCTTAGAATGGCCTGAAATAATTTGCCACAATGGCAAGCAAGGTTTTCAGGACTTCCCAGGTCAAGCAAAATGAAAAACGTGTTCACTTCATTGTTTTTCCCGTCCACCAAATTAGGGTTCCCAGATCTTCCAGGGGAGGTTTGTGTCCCATCTTGTGGTTGATAGTCCTTAAACCAAAGCCCACCAAAAGCTGTAAGAGTCTTTCCTATGATTTTCCTTCTCTCTGGAATGTTTTTAAGGTTTATTCTTGCACTGGTATGTATTCATGCTACTGGTTATTTCAGTGCCTCCTGTTTCAGATCACTATTCTACCAGAAAATCTATATGGAAGGAGAAGAGCCCTTCCATCTCAGTCTCTTCAGACGCGTTCTGTTAAAGCACAGAGCTTATTGAGATTCCTCATGCAACTTCAAGGAAGAAAAAGCTAAGAAAACGAGCAACAGCCAATTTGTATTTTGAATATAAAAACCAATTTATATTGTACAGCTTTTGAAATGTGAATTATACATTATGGGATGAGTTAAACTATCATCTCTTGGAAGAGAAGATTTATATTTGTCCCTAAAATATACAGTTACTGATTGATTGGCATAAGTACTTGATTTCTCTTTACTTTTCATTTTCATATCACCTTTGATTCCAATTATTCTGCCATCATTCAAACTGTGGCTAGAAACAACGACAGGGAGAAGAAAAAACAAAGTTCATTTAGCATCTAGCTTAGGAAATAAATGTTAATAGTGCCAATTTAAACTGCTACACTTGCTGGTTAGCATTTAAGTGACAACACAGAGATTGGCTTATGTTATGAAAGAATCTATATTCTTGAATATATATTCTATGACATGTCTTTTTAAGTACTCATCACAGACCAGTAAATCCCCTTCCAGCTTATGAAAAACCCACAGTTACAAGCTTGTAGACACAAAGTCCTTTTGTGTATTTTTGCTACTTTGATTTTTAATATTTTGGGGGAGGAGGAAGCCAAATTTTAATCAATTGTCTTTTCCCTTCAGATCGTTTTCCTGAAGGCTGCTGATAATGCCTCAATTTGAAGCCCTGTCAACATTAATTCCTAATTGCCTCTCAGAAGTGTTTTATTCCTAATAGAGTCTTTCAGTACTCACATTCCTATTATTATCAATAATAAAAATATATCTGAACTAATGTTAAAAATAGAGGAAAATGAGCTAAAATGAGGGCTAATATGACATGAAGTCTTTTATGTGGAGCCTGTATCCTGCACAAAAAGGCTCATTTTAGGTTTTTTGAAGGCTATGAACTTTACTGTAATGTAAACAACCAGTGTTATGCATTTAAAAATACTTATTTCTGTCATTACTCCATTTCCAAGGAAAACATCTTTTGAAATTAAAGACCAACATATCTCCAAACCCCTGTTTTTCCAAGAATCAAACACTCTGTTATTAGAAGCAATTTTTGCAGGTGTTGAGACAACACAGTGACAGCAGACAAAAGGTAATAGGTATTCTTTCTAAATCAATATTAGAGAATTGTTTCGGTACAGTGTCCCACAGCTTTCAAGGGTAAAGAAAAAACACCTGTTTTCAGCTGCCAAAATAATAAATTGAAACAGGAGCTGTGACCAGTAAGCACAGAGCTGTTAGTAGGGGGTGACAGTAGCACTTTAACACAGACATTGATTCAAATGATAGCTTTGACTTGGAACTGCAGATTGCGCCCTAATAATTTATCACAGACAATGCGAAGGCCCTTGGTGGTCTACAAGGGGGTAGTGCAGCATCTTGAAAAAAACGCCAATGAAAAGCACAGTTTTCAGGGATTTATATTGCCGTGCATAAAGACAAAGACAGTTACCAGGGGAAAGTGACAAGAAGTGAACAGGGGAAATGGGAGTTTATAAGTGCAAATGTAACTCCTGTCACTTCCTGTCAAAAATAAATTGTTTTTCTGGGAAATGCTGAGGACCGACAGGAACCTAAATTGCATGACAATAAGATATCCAGTATAGAGCTGTTACAAAGTTCCCATCTGTTTTTCGTGCGGGGGAAAGGTGGAAAGATGCTCCAGTTCACATTGGAACAATTCTTTTAAAGGCGTGCAGATCTAGAACATGCTATATTCTATACAGATTTTTTAAAACAGTGGAAATTAATTGAGATCAATTACAATTGGCTTCAATGATGCACTAAGATGTAAATATGGCTTACTTTATGAATAGGCAAGGCCTCAGTAGCTTTTGAAATACTGATTAATTCACTTGATGAATAACATAATGAGACAATTCAAACTTTCTGAGCTATAAAACAGAGAGAATTTGATGTCAGAAGTCTGGGTGCCATGCAGCAGCCTGGAATTTATAAAAGTTCCTTGATAGGCAATCTAGAAAGGCAACAGTTGCCTATAAAGACAATTTAGATCCTCAATCCACTCTCTAAGAGCAGAGGAAGTTTGTACACCAAAAATTATATTCAAACAAGTGAGAAGGCCAAAGTCACCAAGATACTTCACATATTTGTTTATTCCTAACTTAATTTCAAATGCATTTACCTGGCTGTGCACTTGATAAAGTGCCTTTTTAAGGGATAGTTTAACAACACAATCTCTACCATTTGGATCTACAAGCTGTTCCAAGTTGTCACTCATCTTACAGTAGTTAGTTATTGGTTTAACTGATCTATAACTAGTCCAAATAAAAGGAGGATTCATTGTGCTAGACTTAAGCATGTGTTTTACAGGTTAATAGCTTAAATCTCTGTCAGATGCTGATCCCAGATAAACCATAAATGGGACCTTCTGTTTGAAGCGAATTATTTAGACTTTTAAAAGACATATGGAATTCTGCACCTTGAAAATGCGTGGGATGCCTGTAAAATACATAAAACCTAAAGTACATTTTTTCTTGTATGAATTCAATAGAGTCAACTTGGATGTTAACTTTAATGAGACTTTTTTAAAACTCCAAAGCCCCAAATACGTAATTCCATTTAGATACCTCTGTCTGAAGTGCTAATTAATTAGGAAGTTTTTAATTTCTGAAAGAAGCATGATTAAAGACAATGAACACATTGTTAAAGGGGGGAAAATGAGAAAAAGATTAAAGATTATGAGAATGTAGGTGCCCAGAGACTAAAACAAACATTAAAAATACTTCAAGCCTTTGTTTTTTAAGCATTCATTTTCTGGAAATCACTTTGGCTTCTTTATTTTCCTTTTCTTTTTTTTTTTTTTCTTTCACAATATGACCCTGCTTTTTCCAGACAGTTGAGCACATGGTCTAATTTAAATGGGTGAAAAATCTTATAAAAGTTAATAAGATACTTATCTATTTATTTATTTTCCAGTGTGGTGTCAAAGTCTTAGAGGGTCTTTATTCCCCACTTTTTTCATTACTTTGGTCACGTATACTTGTGCTTTTATCGAAACAATGTGTGAGACTTAGCTTCAGTCTGTAATCAACTATATTTTGATGTCTAAATGTGACAAGTTTCTAAGCTTCCACTACATTTAGCAAAAATCTAGTTAATATGTTCCGTAGAGTCCGGGGAAGTTCTCACCTGAGTAACTGTAACACTTCAGTTCGTTATATTATGAGTCACTAATTAGAATTTATTTTTTATTAGGGATTTGGTACAGCTATCCAGTAGTAAGTCTCTCTGTGCCTTCTGAGAAACCTAGAATACCCCACCTGGCCTTTGTTTACTAATTCATAGAATCATAGGATCATAGAATCCTTAATGTTGGAAAAAACCCACAAGATCTTCAAGTCCAGTCTTTGACCAAACACCACCTTGCCAACTAAATCATAGCACTGAGTGCTGAGTCCAGTCATTTCTTGAACAACTCCAGGGATGGTGACTCCACTCCCTCCCTGGGCAGCCCATTCCAATGCTTAACAACCCTTCCAGTGGAGAAATTCTTCTTAATGTCCAACCTGAACTCCCCTTGCTCAGCTTGAGGTCATTTCCATTTGTTCTGTCATTATTTGCCTAGGAGAAGAGGCCAGCCCTCACCTCCCTGCAACCTCCTTTCAGGTAGTTATAAGGATCTCTAAGGCCTCCTCTGAGCTTCCTTTTCTCCAGGTGAAACACCCTCAGCTCCCTCAGGTTCTCCTCGTAGGGCTTACTTTCGAAGAACCCCCCAATGCTGTTGCCCTTCTCCGGATGCGCTCAAGGGCCTCAACTGAACCCAGGACTTGAGGTTTGGCCTCACCAGTGTCACTTCCCTACTACTGCTGGCCACATTATTGCTGGTACAGATCAGGATGCCACTGGCTTTTCTGGTCACCTGGACAGGTCAATGGCATCAAAAATAGCATGGGTCTCTATTGCGAGGGAAACTTATGGACACCACGAACTGACCAATATGATCAAGGTAATGCCGTTTATTGTTGTGAAAACACCCCTTAAATAACCCAGATATCACACACACTGCACACACACTGCAAACCACCCTGTGACTGGTTAATGCGAATAACACACAACTCTATTGGTGTAAAATAAAGTCCTTGTGACTTCTCTCTGTGTTTTTCGATTCTTCTGCTGCAGTTTCTGTAAGTTTACATTCCTCTTCACTGTTGATCTCCACAGAGGCTTCTTACAAGCAGCTTCTCACTGCAGTCTTAAAGGCCTGGCAGCAGAACTTCATCTAAAGCACTGAGGTCCCTCACATGTCCATTTTCTGCAAGAAGTTTCCCAACAGGTCTCCCACAATTTCTTGGTCATGTCTGCCAGGAACTCATGGGTACCCTGGGTACCACAGGGTATCTCAGCACTGGTTACTTATGAAGAGGGGATAGAATCAAATCCCAGCTATTTGTTGATAGCAGATAGGAGCTTAGATACTTCACTGACATGCACATGGATGTAGAGACTGAAAACCAAAAGTTTTCCATGTGGAGCTGAATCCCACTTGAAAGAAATGCTTTCCCAGTCGATTTGTACCTCTTTGTCTGTGGTTTGCTCTAAGCTTTGGTACTGTCAATTAATTTCTATGAAAACTGACAGCAACACCTGCACCTTGAAGGTTGTGTCTGCACTATGAGGGGCAAGAAGTGGGTGCACACAAGCTCAGGAACTTTTAGCCCTCCTTTCAAAATTCCTATTTGGAAGTTTAAATGTGTAAGATGTGTAAGCAAAATGAAATCAGGGTTTAAGAATCCAAGAAATCTGCCAGTTTGGACAACTGTAAAATTAGACAACTGCAACATTAGAGCTGTTCTACAATGTAGAATAAAACCAAAGGTCCTATGAAGTCTGGAGAAACCAGGTAGCCTTAGTAAGAGGTTTTATATTTTTCAGAGTGGGTAAAATATTTCACTGAGAACTTAGACTTCATTTGACAGGCCCTTTCTGCATAGGAGAAACTTTCTTTTAGGTTCCTTATCCATGACAAAGGCTTGTTAAATACCAAAATGGAAAATCACAAGGTAGATATTAACAGGAAACCAGGTGTTATTGAAATAACTGATAGTACATCACAAGTTTCCTGACGTTACAATTTATGCATTTGGCATCTGTAGATGCCTTTAACTGTCTGTTTCTTTTCTTTTCCCACTACATTTAAAGAAGGTTTTCTGCTTGTAAAAAAATTATGTTTTAATTGAAAATATATAAAGAACACAAAATTTTAGGAAAAAACCCTCTGTGTCTGCTTTTATAACTAGTTTTATGTAAACCTAATATAATACAATCAGCTCTTTCTTTTCATGGAGTTTTTTTTAAAGACAATCCTGGGTTCTTTATTATTCCCTAAGTTTACACTTGATGCAGTTCCTTTATGTTCTTCACTGAATTCTTCCAAATTATATTGCTTGCAGTTTTAATTCTGTCTGTGAATATTTCTAGCCTCCTTTTCTTAGTTGCAGCTAATTAATTTTCTTGCTTCCGCTACTCTTGTTCTGCTTGTAGGTTTGTACTCAGACCCATTCTGTGAGCACTGGAATCATCTCCATCCTGGTAGCGTTGTCATAGATACACACAGAACCATTTATTGTTGGAGAACTGTAGAGAAATAGTTGCCCAGTGTTCTACTCTTTCCTGTTTATCTTTTAATTCAGGCTGGTGCCATCGGTCATCGCTGGCTCGCTCCCCTCTCGCCTGTCACCTCTGCTAATGAGGAGAACATCTGTGCAACATGGCCCAGATGAGACAGGGTTCATTATATCCCTGCTCAGAGCCCAGTCAGAGAGCCAGCGTGGATCTGCCTCTCTGAAAAGGCAGAGGGACACTCAGCCCCATTATAGCTTCTCCCTAAACCTGAAGGTATTGAGTTTTAGGTTTTGAAACCTTCATATTTTTCATTCTCTTCAGAGGGTTGAGAGGGCAGGAATTGGAGACCCCGGAGCTCTGCAAATGTTTGTTGTCTCTGTTTAGAAAAACACTTTCCTGTAGAAAGGACTTCAATGTCCTTTTTTTTTGTCAAAACCAGCAAGATCTTAGTGGTTACAACATTTCTCTTCTACTGTAGCTGGAGCTGCCTCAGGTACTAATCTCAGCTGCAAATGCAGAATCTATTTTATTTGATGTCTGTTACAAGTTCGTTTTGTCTATTCAACCTGTATATTGCTTAGAGTGAGAGGGAACATATTTTGAAATTGCTGTTGTTTCTAATAATATATTGTAGTAGTAGCAGTTGCTATTATTATCATTACTGTTATTATGTGTAGCTATAGGATTCAGTACAGTCTTGCCATGACATAAGTTAAAGCTTTAGAAATTTGTGTTAACATTGGCAAAGATCCTTTGCACCACTGCACAAATGAGCCTTGTCTATTATTTACAGGCAAACATCCAACAACTCCTCAATTACTGCAACTGGCAACTCATCACAGCTGAACCAGAGGAGCAAAAAATCCCTTTGCTGCTCTGTAGAAGGGATAAAGCCACTACAAAACTGTATAATAGGTAAGTCCAGATTCACTGGATATAACATGAATTTTAACATTGACTTCCGTTATAGGCCAGATTTTTCTTTTCTATTGCTAAAAGTAATTTAACCTCTTTGAAGAGAGTCTTCATAGTGAGAGAAAAGTAAAAAGATTTCTGCATAATAGCAGACTGTGATTTCCTCTCAGATAAATTTCTAGCCTCCTTTGATCCAGCCAATCTTAGACTATTCTTAAATCAAGAAGCAAGACCTTTGACAAATTTCAGTGCAACATGCCAAGTTTTGAGCTTTGTCCAATACAAAGCCTGCAGCTCAAATATTCAGGCAGAAAAGTCTCTCTTGAGTTGACAGAAACTCAGAAACTAAGGAAACAAGGTTTTAATTTGTTTTTGAACTCCTGAAGGACGACCTTTCATGCGCATTTGGAATAACGAAATTCTGTTTCTCTGTAAACTAGGATTGACTGGAGTCTTCAGATAAAAGTGTTTTGCCCAGCTTCTGAGGTAAGTATCCTGTATCAATGGAATACCATCCTACAGGAAGAGATGCTGCAGAAAAGATTCTCATTATGGAGCCTCTCTACATGCTCTATATATAGTTTAGAAAGCTTGCTGCAAATGAATGGGACTATAGAAATGTGAAATCTAAATAATCATCATAATTAATGTGCTGTGCTATTGCTGAAGCTCTCAGTTCAAAAGCTTATCTCATTTTGGATATTTCTATATCCCACATTTTCCTCCCTGTTGTTCCCTTACTGCTCTGGTAAAGTTATTTGAGTTTGACTGTTCAGCACTGCATTCTCTCACCAAATATATTGAAAGCAAAAGATGAAAACATTTTGATTAAATAAATCTATTATCAAATAAACAAGACATATATTTGCTTGTATGTGAACTGTTCCTCAGCAATTTTCAAAATCACTTTTTACAGAGAGTTCAGGGTTTTTTCCCCTCTTTTTATGGATTGGGAAATTGAGGTCATCATGGCTGGGCTTCGTGAACGCAGATTTGGGCAGGGCTCTGCCCACGCTTGCTGCAAGCGCGCTGATGGCTGAAGAGGCCGATGTGAGATGGGCAAGTCTGGTTGCAAAAGGCACAGCAGAAAGTCTCCATAGGCGGTGTTGGTGAGGCACGGTTCTTTCTGCGTTGTCCTTTCTCCTTGAAACCGATTCTGGGTGCGTTCTCAAAGGACTCAGCAGTGTTATGGATGGTGTGTCTCCATATCTCCTGATTGGAGGCCAGAGTGGACCATTGATGGTAGTCAATATGGCCAAGGCTGAGGAGGGAAACTAAGGTAGATTTAAGTGAATGAGCATAGTTTTCTGGAGGCAGTACCCATTTAGGAACAGAGTACAAAGAAGTTCCAGTTTCCAGAGCTGTTAGCACTTGCAGCAGTTATTCAGCTCAATGGGAGCTTTTGAACATTATGAACACCTGAGTGTGGATGAGAACAGCCGTGCTGTTTGATTCTGCTAAGCTGGAATTCATGGCATCAGTGCTGGGTCCAGCCCCAGCACCTGAACACACTCATCACACCCATCTGCACTCATGCACTCGGAGTAAGAGGGTGCCTACACTAGAGTTTAGTACTCAGGAAGCACAGTTTAACTGCGCCTTGCGTATCATCCCATCCTTGAGAAGGCAATGAGAGACAGTTATGTTGCCTTAAATGCATGCGGCATTTATGACCAGTGACCCACGTATACAGAAAAAAAAACCCCAAGCCTCCTTTCAATTCCACTTCTAATTCACCTGCTCAAGAGGGTTTTTTGGCAGAGTTTCTTGATCTTCCTCATTGTAAATGCCATCTTTATGAAAAACAAAACAAAACAAAACAAAAAACCAAACTAAAACTTAAACAAAAAAAAACTCCAGAACCTTAAACCCAAGCTGTTAGTGTTGCTTCATGCCAGCTAAATTTACCTCCCTCAATTTAATACACTTTTTTTCCTGCACTGCTCTGCCCAAAACCACTCGCTCTCTCGCCATTGATTGCTATGGCAACCATAGAAACCAGGAAGAATATTTCAATATCTGCATTCATGAAGAGGAATACCTGGACTATCACTCGAGTCTGGTTCTTCCCAGAACAGATGCGTTCTGGGATCTAAGAGCACAGGATGAACAGCAGAAAACCCCTGTGAACTGATTGGGTTGTGAACTGGAGTGTTTAGAATCGTTAGGAATTAGAAAATGCTTGTTGCAATATTTCATGCGCTGAATTAGCCAGGCCCCAGGAAACCTTTGTAGCTGATAATGAGTGAAAAGCTCATGAGATGGCAGAAGAGGAGGCAGAGGCAGCCCTGGAAAGCATCAGTCTCTCATCAAAGGGCTGGATGCAGCTGGCCAGTGGTTACTGACATCCTTCCCAAATGTAAAATATTTGGAAGGTGTAGATGGAAAATTGGAAGGGAAAAGTGGCAAGATCAACTTTTGGTACATCAGTAACTTGCTTATGATCCTTTCATTCTTAAATACTTTCTCATGTCTGGTGGCTTGCTCATTTCTTTCACATTTTCTCCTCTATTATCTTTTAGACTTCTGATACAACTTCTTTTTTCTTGTATTCCAAACAAAATTATTAAAATTCATCTACATATTTGTAAGTGAAGACAAAAAATATTTTCTAAGACATTTTCCCCCTAAAGAAGAGGGGAAACAAGGAGTTATAAATTATATAATATTAAAACTTCTTTTTAAAAACTACTTCTTCTGGCCACTTTTAAACTTCCATTTAAAAGGTGTTACCACAGTGACAAAACATTAGGAGGCATTGTCAATTCAGAGGAAGATTCAGAAAAGAAAAGATGACCTTGCAGCCTACTGTGTCTGAATTGAAGTGAAAAAATTAAATAGTACAAACTATAAGGTTGTGCTACCAGGAACTAATAAGAACTTCTGGTAGTGGCTGGGAACTCAGCCTACAGGTAAGGTGACAATGATCTGGACATACTTGTAAATCACAGGATAATTGTGAGTCAGCAGGTTAACAATACCATGAAAGAGGCTAATGGGATCTAAGGCTGGCTCAGAAAAAGCAGTGCCAGTGGGGATGGAAAGTCATTATATTTATTAAGTAACTCTGGTAAAACCTTGACAGGAATTGCAGATACAATTCGGACAATGTGCTCTTGAGATAAAATAAATAAAGAGAAGCCTTCTGCATAACCAAAGTAATTAAAAACTTCCATAACATTTTTAAAAAATAGATTTTCATCCAAACAGTGTACACGTTGGAATTGGAGGGGAATCACTGGCAGGGAAGAAAAACTGCACTGTGAAAAAGGCTGGCAATAAGAAGTGGACAATAAGCTCAGCCAAGAATAAAAGTAATGTGAATTTCTGGCTATTTGAGTACTGAGGTACTGAAACAAACTTGCAGTAGGAAGGAAGGAGTTAAAAATGCTGTGTATTAATCCTCTGTCAAATGCTGTAAGGTAAATTACTACCACTGAATTTAGTGATTGTTAAGCAGTCATGTACATTCAAAAGGAGCAGTATTCATTTCTGGAAAGGATAGGTGAGTGGTTTGAAATTTTGAATTGTTTGAAATTTTGGGTTGAACGAAAGAGCTGAGATTCCCTGCATCTTTCATACAGGGAGCCTGATGGGCTGAATCAACCATACCACTGCATGGGTGGTGTCCAAGCCTGGCACAAGAAGCTGTCCCAGAGGTGGCTTCTCCCCTTCCTTCGCTAGAGTAAGCACTGCCATTTTCACACACACCTACACATAGATGACGTTAACTTGTCATTACCTGTCTGGAGGCAATAGAGATTAAGTATTGAAATCAAACAAGAAAGCAAAGCAGGATTTTCTGATCCAAGTTTCTGCAGTGAACACAGTACAAGTGGGTGATAGTGGACTTTTGATCGTATTCACAAGCAGAGATCCTCCTCATCAGGAAAGAACATGATCTTTTAAGGTTTCTATATCTCTGAACATGAGACAGAGAACTTTTAAGAGCCTCATTCAACCAAAACCAAGTGTCTCCCGGGGAAATGAGAATCTAATCAATCAGACGAGCTACTTTTCATTTAATGTATATAATGTTTCCCTTGATGGTTGCTGAGAAATCTGGAGCTGCTGGGGAGGAGAGCTCTATCCCAATTACTTACTGACTCTTCACCTGATAGTGCCTTTTCTGACAGCAAAAGAGTCTGTTCAGGCTGGTCCCAGACATGTACAAAAAATACATGACTTCTCCTCATTTGTGCTGCCAAGGACACAGGCCACCTGTGACCACCTAGCGCACCATTCCAAGCTCCCCAGTTCTTTATTCCAGCAGCTACAGAAATCACAGCTGTTTCAGGGATGAAGGCTAAAAATAGCATTAATAGATATAAATATAGGTATAGATATAGATGATATGGATTATATAGATAGATATAGACACCTTTGTAGATAAAGGTATACATCAGTATATAGGTATAGATGGTATATCACACTAAGATTGGAAGCTTCAGAGTCGCGTCCGGATGAGACCTGGCAGAACAAAAAGATATCCTCAGAGTGGTGTGGTTATGACATAAAAAAAAAAAAGATAAAACCACAAAGAAATGCAATTTGTCCAGATCCCAGACCCAGCGAGGGGCTGACAGAGAATTGCACCTATATTCCTGTAGCTCCTACCTTCATTCTGGGGCAGCTGGTGCTCTTAGTTTTAATTTTTATCCCCTTTTCCATTTGATTCTTAATCAAAGTAAGGAATGAAGATTTAAATCTACATTTAAGATTTACAGAAGGAAGAAAGGTCTTCTGAATAAACACAATTTAACTGCAATTTTCTTCTTTAGCTCTGAAAGCTCATGCTGAAGACTCATATTACCACTCTTTGTGTCGTGGTGTATATTAAATGTAGGAAATCAGTCTAAGATGTATTATTGGTTTAGGAGAATCCATGTACAATTACTTTTTTAAAATTACAACATACTTCAAACTGTAATAACTGTGCTTCTTTATAGAAATAGAAGTTATAATCTAGCCATTAAAATTCCATAACCAACTGCTTCCAGCGATTCACATGCGTGAAACACCACACAGTTTCCAATTTATTTATTTTTTTTTTTAAATTTGCCACTTTCAGGCTCCTGTGGAGAGTAATTTCCTTGGAAAGTGGCTTCATCTAAATAATATTTAAGTATGCTACAAAGAATATCAGCAAAGACAAATTGTCCCACATCTCAACATAATCAAATGTTTATTTATTAAACTGTTGAAAACTTGATCAACACGGAAGGAGCTGAAGTTCCCTCGAAGCAAACTAGAAGAGACAAGTGAGAGGAAGCTCTGAGGGGGCACAAGTTTTACAGTGCAGGCTCAGGCCTGATCTGTGCTGCTGCAGGCACACAATTATCTGTAAGAGCACAATTGGACAAAAGGCTGTCGTGAACACAGATCGGTTTGTAGCACTTCCAGTTGTGTAAAGGATAACAAACTAAAAGGTGACTTCCCAGGTGTTGTTTTTTTTAATTTATTTAGAGAATTGACCTGATGCCTAATGTCCAGGGTGACTATAGCTCTAATCTTTGGGATATATAGGTCCTGATCCAATCTGGGTGTTTTCCAGACACTGTTGAGTTATTTTATATATAACACTATATTACATTAACCCCAGAAAGGATTTGGGTGCTGTACACCATAAAAAGATGAACCTGAAGAGTTTGCAATTTAAATGCATTGAAATTCTCAGTGTTCTGCACAGAAATATTGACAAACTTCCTACCTGTTTTCATAGACTTGGGAACTTTGCTGTTGATACTATTTCTGAGCTAATTACATTGCAGGAAAAGAAATTCATAGGCAAATGAATTATTAGACATATGGACAACACTCATTTGAAACAAACTGTGGGATTTACATAAAATTCACACAAAATGCCAATGGGATTCCTGTTTGGCCTTGGAATGACTCTTTCAGAGCTAGAACAGTCATCCTCACTGCTGTGTTAATCACACTGATTTTCTCCTGCACTTTATTTCAAACAGTGATCTGTGAATGGCTGATGCCCACAAACAACAGAAGGAAACCCATGAAGTGACTGCAGGAATGTATTTAAGATAAAAATAAAGTATATTCTGCCCCCACCGAGCATAAGAATTGAATCAAAATGACAGGAAAATTAAGAACAGGAAAGATCTAATCTTTCAAAAATTGTGAACTGCTTCTCTACATTTAGATTTTATTTGCTGCACGTGACTGTGGTAACAACCTTATGAGATCATTCATGGTTTTTAGCAAATATGCAAGTTCATTTTATCAACGATTCAGTCATCAATATTAAGTATTTACCTGTAACTGAATAAAGTTCACTAAGAAACCACTGCTATATAAGGCCGAATACAGCTATCCCAACTTTTCTGCATTATTCTTACATCCTGAAGGAGCCCTGTGGAATGCACAGGACTCACATTTTCTGCTGGGACTCAGCATTGCAAATGTTCCTCTCTGGAAGAAAACGTCTCTCTACAGCACCTATTTCTAGGCATTACTTTCCCAAAATTGCATTAAAATTTTAGATTCTTGAGGAAAAATACAAGGTTTAATCTTCCTCTGCATCTCACTTTAGTGACTGCAAGGTGTGGAGGGGAAATTATATGATTGTCCTGTAATAATTTGAGATGTTATTTGTGATTTTATCTCCCCTAAATTTCTGTTTCTTTTTCCCTCTCTACCTTATGTAAATTCAATTTGCCATAGATGCATTCATGCAATATTCATCTGGAATATGTGATGCAAATTTAATTTTTTACCCTATATTGCAAAAAAATAAAAAATAAAAAAAATCTTTTTTTCCAAATCAGACCTGCTGCAAGGACTATCCTGCACAAGGCAAATAAGAATCTGTAAGTCGTACACATCCATCAGTGTAATTTCTAAAACAGACAATCTATTAATCTTTTAGCTATTATTCCAGAGAAGAACAAGTTCCTAATTATTTAAAAATTCAACCAAATAAGAAAAAAAAAAACCCAAACAAAACCCAAAACCCCACAAACAAACAAAACAACAACAGAAAAATCAACCAGAAATTATGCAAGAATCCCACATACTCATGTTTTGATATTGTCATTAACAGTTCTTTCCCAAATGAAAATATACAGAAATTGGTTTCTAGTATTTCCTCTAGGTTATTTTTTTTTTGTGCAATATTTGAAAGATAGGATAATCTTATGGTAAACGCATTGTATTAAAGATTGGAATATATGAAATTCTTTCTTAGTTCTGGCAAAGGATGGTTTTATAACCTGCACAAAGTCACTTAATTCCTCTATCCTGCTTGTCAACCATTTGAAGTATCTGACGAGCACTCATTGAAGTGACAGTTATGCAGTTCATACATATTTCAGGTTTTCTGCATAATTCAATTTAATTTATCATGAGTTTTACACAACGTTTTCTAGTTATGAATGTCTGAATGAGAACCGGGAGGACAAAGACTGTCTTGCATTCTCTGTTAGCACTAGTGCTACTGTAATGGGCTTTCTAGCAGAAAGACTTCCAGGGATGCATTTGTAGGAATGATAAATACCAATAATTTAGGGAACTTAATGAAACTATCTATTTAAATGAGCTATTGCCATGTTAAAGAGAGAAGTTAAGTAGAGGAAACATTTACAAGTCAGGACATTAAATGCAGTGTTGAGCTTTCCATAATGCAATATTGTGTAACAAGACTGTGATTGAAAGTTGTTGTGACAAAGTATTCATTTGCAACAGTACCCAGTTTAGTGGGGGGGAATATAATATTAATCAATATCAATATTTTAATAAAGTATTAACATCGTTTTCTTATTTTAGTTATGAAGATAAGAGCACATTATTTTGATTAAATAACATTATTATTATTATTATTATTATTATTATTATTATTATTATTATTATTATTATTATTATTATTATTATTATTATTATTCAGAAATACTGTGGATCAAAAAAGAGTTGCACTGAGACTAGTAAATGTGCAAATTCTGTATTGGATTGCTATCAATGAAGAAGTGCAGTTTATACCAAACCTTCAGATAAACCAGGTTTCAGTTAGTTTACACAGTCTTATTTGAAGATAGTCTTAAAAGCTGATGCTTTATAAGTTGGAAGTTTAGGTTACTGATTTGGACTTCACCATAAAGAGCATTGTCCAAGGTCAACTAGCAAACCATCGACACCTACTGGGTCAGTCGGTGGCTTTCTAGTGGTCAGAACAAGGTGATCTTTTAGGGCCCTTCCAACCCAAACCATTGNTAGTTATGAATGTCTGAATGAGAACCGGGAGGACAAAGACTGTCTTGCATTCTCTGTTAGCACTAGTGCTACTGTAATGGGCTTTCTAGCAGAAAGACTTCCAGGGATGCATTTGTAGGAATGATAAATACCAATAATTTAGGGAACTTAATGAAACTATCTATTTAAATGAGCTATTGCCATGTTAAAGAGAGAAGTTAAGTAGAGGAAACATTTACAAGTCAGGACATTAAATGCAGTGTTGAGCTTTCCATAATGCAATATTGTGTAACAAGACTGTGATTGAAAGTTGTGACAAAGTATTCATTTGCAACAGTACCCAGTTTAGTGGGGGGGAATATAGTATTAATCAATATCAATATTTTAATAAAGTATTAACATCGTTTTCTTATTTTAGTTATGAAGATAAGAGCACATTATTTTGATTAAATAACATTATTATTATTATTATTATTATTATTATTATTATTATTATTATTATTATTATTATTAAGAAATACTGTGGATCAAAAAAGAGTTGCACTGAGACTAGTAAATGTGCAAATTCTGTATTGGATTGCTATCAATGAAGAAGTGCAGTTTATACCAAACCTTCAGATAAACCAGGTTTCAGTTAGTTTACACAGTCTTATTTGAAGATAGTCTTAAAAGCTGATGCTTTATAAGTTGGAAGTTTAGGTTACTGATTTGGACTTCACCATAAAGAGCATTGTCCAAGGTCAACTAGCAAACCATCGACACCTACTGGGTCAGTCGGTGGCTTTCTAGTGGTCAGAACAAGGTGATCTTTTAGGGCCCTTCCAACCCAAACCATTGTATTATTTAGATGTGGGAGACATACATATATTAGCCCTGGCTCACTTAGTGACTTTAGTCCTGGCTCCATCAGTGTCTTTTCATATATCCTTAAAATGTTGCTGTGGGGTCTTTCTCCAAAATAAAAAAGATTGTCCTGTTCAGCCTGGCTTTTTTAAACACTTATGTTCAAGATTATTAAAATGGACCAAATGGTGGAAAAGCTTGTGGTTGAACCAAGCTAGGATATTTTTATCCTCTGCAAAATTATAACAAAGATTTTGGGGGTTGTTTATTTATTTCTTCTAAGACATAAAGATTTAAGAAACTATCTGGAAGATAAACAGAATCCAACCTTCCAGTCAAGTTTCAAATATTGTTATGCATTATAATACAAATATTTTGAGTAGATTAAATATATAGTCAGGGGGAAAGTAAGTGAATAAGCTTTACATCTCAGTGTTTAGATTTAATAAAAACAACAAACTCCAGTGTAAGGGAGCGAGAAGGGGAAATTGAGAATTTGTTGCCCTGTTCAGCACAGTTTTTCACAAGAGTATGATTTCAGCATGATTCAGTATGATTTTTCACCTCTACTTTTGAAATGGAATGGATTTTGATCAAATGTAGCACTCAGGAAATGTGAGATTAATGCTTTTGACAGAAGCACAACACAGAGTAAATAGGCACTACACAGGTTTCATGAGAAAGCTCAGCTAGTGCACTTGGATTGGATCTTTTGACTTTTATTATCGACTCGAACTCCTCAAAATGCCAGCTGTGTCATTTCTATTTTTTTGGAGCCATTTTACAAGGAGTATGAATGAGGCGACCACAGTGGGAGGTGAAAGATTAGGCTGAGTTCAAATAAGCATTTTCCTGTTTGCCTGGTTTACTAAACACACAGTACATAGAACCCTATATTACCTTTGAAACAATATCCTGAAAAACATAAAAGAAAAAATAAATGTGCATTCTTTGAAAAAAAAAATAATTTTTTGGAGAGCAAAACTTACCTATACTTTATGGTGTTTTAACTCTAAACAACAGATCATCATTGGAAAGATTCTTTTGGGATGGAAGTGTGTTCACTCCTGTTACTTGCAACCTCAAATCATATTAACTCAGTGTCTTCAGTTTGAAAAATCTGTAACCATGTTAACAGGTGTAGAGATGTGTGTAAGTGTGGGCAAGATAGAGCTTAATCTGCAGGAGTCATAGGATTGCTTAGTTTGGAAAAGACCTCGAAGAACCCCAAGTCCAACCATCAACCCAGCACCACACCATGTTCACCACTAAACCATGTCCTCAAAGAAGACATAGGAGATCTTAAAGATCACCTACTTTGTCCACTTTCTAACTGGAATGACAAAGGAGCCAAAACTCCCTGGAGCTCTACCCTGCACTGATGAGGGTTCAGCAGAATCCAGGAATTTGTCTGAGACAGGACCTCAGGAAGACTGCTACTTCTGGGAATTAGAATTAAAGCCAGTCAGAAACCTACCAGAAAAAAAAAAAAAAAAAAAAAAGAAAATTTTTCTGTAAAATTATCTCTTACAGAAACAACAACAACAACAACAACAAAAAAACCCACAGAAATTTAGCTAAGTTTTCTTACAGGCATTTCTTAAGACCATGCCAATAAAGACCAGGAAGTGAAGCTACTTCCTAAATAGTGTGTTGTTACAAGCCATTTCCCAGGTGATGGGTGACCCATGTTCAAACCTTACACTGTCCTGACTGGAAACTGAAAACAACTGTCACTGTTTCGTGATACAGAATTGTTGTTTTCCAGCCAGCTCTTGCACTATCTTCTTGGGGAAAGGAGACATGCTGTTTTCTGAAGAGCATGATGAGATTCCATAGCTTTTGGGAAGTAGAAATGGTAACTTAGGTCTCTTGATGCTTTTATCTGTGACTCTTGATTTACTTTTTCACACCGTAAAAATGGTTTATCCAGTGAGAGACTTGTCAGATCAAATGCCAAGTGGAAAAACCCATATTAGGATTGTGGGTCTCACCTTGACCAGCTTTGGGTCCAGACTGTGAATAAAAGTTTTAGCTCCAGCTTTAGAAGAATTTGGCTGCTAGTTTCTATTGAAGAAGACATTTATTTTTTTTCTTCACATTTTATGAACCTCTTATTACATCATTTTTATGTGATATTAAGGAGCTGTCATTTTGCATTTTGGAGATGGCTACAAATCAACAGCATGATTTAAGGTTCCTTTTCCCCTTTTATTTGCAAGTAACAGTCACATTTGCAAGCATTTGTTACTGCAATTACACCACAAGTTATATTTACTGTACAATTCCTTCACCTACAGGTGAATAAATGCCTTGGAAATACCCAGAGGAAAGAGGGTAAACAGTTGCAAGTGCTTATCTGTGCCATTAGCAAAACTTAGTTT
This sequence comes from Grallaria varia, assembly GCA_013396735.1. Taxonomy (NCBI): domain Eukaryota; kingdom Metazoa; phylum Chordata; class Aves; order Passeriformes; family Formicariidae; genus Grallaria; species Grallaria varia. The sequence continues at coordinate 368,979 of VWZG01013127.1, forward strand.
TCATGGATAAATTACTAGCTAAATTCTTTGTTCCTTTAAGAAATTACTTTGACCAATGAACCCCCTTTTTAAAAACTATACCTACTATACCAGCTATGGGAACGCAAATTTGTGACTGCATCTGCATATAAAGTAGGGAATAATTTATTTTGCTTTTATATCTTTTCCCTCTCTTACATACCTGTTTTTCCACTGGAGCTTGGCAGATTTTTAATGTTACGGCATTTTTTACACGTATAGATCTTCTAATATGATTTCATGTCTATGCTGGACAATCAGATGTCAGGAATTTATACCATATTCATCCCAAAAGACATGTGATACATTCCAGAAAAGCATGCAATCTTGATTTTACTGCAGGAGCATCTACCATTTCCCTTTGTAGTTTATCCACTAGTTAATCACCCTCACTGTAGAACAGGTATGATGTGAATATATGCATTGAGGGAGCGTGTAAGACTGAGATCTGATAAATCCGAGTGGAATTCCAATGAGGAGTTTTTAGAGTTTGAACTCCTAAACTCTCTTCATATATGCAAGCATTTTAAATTCTTATCACGGCTTTAATCTGTCTTTTTTTTTTTTTACATGACCTTTTGCTTTTTCTTCGCATGTGACTTTGAGCACCAATATAGACTTTAAAATATTTTTTTCTCAAATGGACAGAAAATATTAAGAAGAGTTTCTTTCTCTTGCAGTGTTACTTTCAGTATCGATGTCAGTCACAGTGTTTGTCTTTTGAAGTGTAGTATTTGTACAAATGCATAATTTACACCACATAATTTGCAAATAAAACTAAGAGTGCTATCCTTAAATGTGCCAGTTAGGTAAGTGATGTCGAATTTCAGACCATCTTCATATGCTACTTTGGTGAATAAATCAATCACATTGAGATAAAACATACATTTTTACTCCTTTTCTAAATAGCTCAAAGACTTTGCTAAAGTAATCCTCCTACAGCATTATTATAAAGAAGATTTGTTTTAAGATTTAAGTATTCTGCAAACATCTCTAATCATATATAAACAAAGTTAAATTTATGGGGGTTTTTTATTTTATTTTATTTCTTTCTGAGCAAGCAGACCTTAGTGAGAGTATATAATTTTTTATTTTTTTTTTTAAGTTAAGGGAGATTTTTGGTCCATATTAATTCACCGTCTGTTCCCAAGAGCCACACCTGTACTCATACCAAGTTACTCACATGCACTGAACAGAGGAGTTTGGAAAAAAAGCTGGTCCTACCTTTACATTTTCTGTGAGCCCTATTCTCCCCAACTGTTATTAGCTATATTTTTGTTTTGCTGATGCACAGGAGATCCAAGCATCTACCAGCACCTCAAACTGCAGGAAAATATGGAAGAGCCGAATAAAACCAGGAGCTCCATCCTGGAATGTTTAGTAAATGTAATTCATCACAGAGCTACAAACAGGACAGCCAGTGAAGATGTGAGGGTCACCATGTGAACATCTCCAGATATGATTCCATCTCTCATCAACCAGTAAGAGCACAAAAAACCTCCGTGAATTAAATATCTGACTTCACCAGCTCTGTGATACTTGGAAACCTGTCCATTCGATGGGGTGGATGTTTGTGTTTTCAAGACACTGATAGAGTGCTGTTGCATATTATTGTCTACCAGACCTCCAGATGAACCAAGATGAACCTCTAACCGATTACATAAGACCTTTCTAATCTCCAGGCTGCACCACGTTCTTTTAAAGTAGGTACACAAACATGGACACAGATGCAGACAGACAAATGTGCCTCTGTGTGATCTCTAAACTGACTGTTTGGACAGAAAGGTGTCTGAGCTAGCATGTCTTCTTTTTTTTTTTTT
>VWZG01013127.1:375335-405101 GCA_013396735.1 Grallaria varia
TTATGCTTTCTGTTCTCAGATAACACTTTTTTGTACTCATTTTAGGAAGCTTAAACATGGGGTATATATTCACACAGAAGTACAAGAGCACCTTTACCTTGCATTGTTGCAGGTTATCATGCTGAAAAAATCCCTGAGCCCTCCATAAGGAAGCAATTACCAAGTCCTCACTGCATTACATTACAGTTCATTCTGTCTGTATACAGCTACAGAGTGTACATTGAATAAACAAATGAGCTATAAGAAAGAAAGCTTCACTGGAAAGAGGCTGAGAAAAAAATCTTCCTTTTAATTTAAAACAAAGAATGGAGATAGAGACAGGAGGGAAAGGCAATGTAATCAGAACGCCTTCAGAGAGGCAGAGCCAAAGGATGTAAGGAAGGTCTTATGCAAATAAATTTTCTAAAGGATGGTAGAATAGAAAAAAAAACCACAATTAAAAGGACTTTTCACTGTCAGCTGATCAGGAACAAAAAATTTTAAAATATGAACCTGGGACAGGCACATGCATATTCAGAAGCAAATTCAGAAGAAATATTTCCAGAGAAAATTTGACGCAGAATCTCGTGAACCCTGGATTTACTTATCTATTAATATAGAATATCCTATGATCCTGAGTCTATTTTTCACCACACTAATATACATGCACTTGAATATGTAATGACATAGATGATCATGGTCTGTGTTTGTGTTTTGTCATGGTTTGTGCTTTGTCATGGTTTGTGCTGCTATAAATGTAGATGGTGACACACATTTCCATGGTCCTCTAGACTCTGAAGAGGCTCTTTAATAGGTCCTAGACATAGAAAATGGAGAATTGAGACTATGTGAACATGGGCTCAAAAAACCAATTTGTTGAACATCTTGGATCCTTCACCATCTCTTGTAAACTCAATCTGTGGGGTCAGACATGAGACATTTAACTGTGGGTCATAAACTGACTTATCCTTTGGAAGTGCATACCAGATAAGATTCAAAGAGACCACATAACAGTTTGGCTGATGGTACAGCAGTATAAGTAGCACATATCACAGACAGTCTGCCTGAACAGCTAATGATAGTGTGCCGTGGGATACCAGGAACTGACAAGGCTATACGTGCCATTCCCTGCTGGCTGTCTAGAATTCAAGAGGCTTTTGTAGATGAAATATTAGCACACTAGGAGTTTCTTTCCACTTGTCTCATTTCAGCTTCTTAAATGGCTAAAATTAGGTTGATATAGAATAATAATTTTATGCTCCTGTTTTATCTGGGATTGTGGTGGTCTGACCATGGCTGGCCCTCAGGTACTGTGGTGGGTTCACCTTGGCTGAATGCCAGGTGCCCACCCAGCCGCTCTATCACTCCCCTTCCCAGCTGGACAGGGGAGAGAATAAGGGTGAAAACAAAAAGAACCAGCACAAATCGTGGGTTGTGATAAGGCAGTTTATACTTACACAAATAGCAAAAGCAAAAAAAGGGTGTGCATGTGCAAAGCAGAAGCAGCAACTAATCTCTACTTCCCATGTGCAGCGATAGTCCGCTACGTCTCTGAGAAGCAGGGCACCTATGCGTGTGTTGGAGGTTAGCAGGCAGCCATCAGAGACAATGAGTGCCTCCCCTTCCTGCTTCCTGCCCCAGCTTTTATATCTGGGTTGACATCATATGGTATGGAATATCCCCTTGGTCAGTGTGGGTCAGCTGCCTATTTGTGTCCCCTCCCAGGATCTTGCCCTTGACTGAACAGTGAGTGCTGTGCCCAGTGGTAGCCAAAACATGGGTGTGTTATTGACACCAATGCAGAGCACTGTGAGGGCTGCTACGGGGAAACAAATTCTGGCTCAGCCAGACCCACCACAGGTAGCCACCAAGATGCTCACTCCCTCTCCTAAGTGGGACAGGGAGATAAAGTATGGTAAAAAAAAAAGTGGATTTAATAAAGAAAAGGCCATGCATGAAAACAAAGGAAAATGAGACAAAACAATAATTAACTCTACTTCCCCTCAGTAGAGAGTGCCCCGCTACTTTCCGGGAAGTGGGGCCTTAGTGGTAACTTCAGAAGACAAACACCTTAGTAATGAATGCTGCCCTTCATCCTCCTCCTTTCTCTCAGCTTTTATTGCTGAATACAACAACATATGGTATATGGGATATCTCTTTAGCCAATTTGAAGTTGCTGTCCTGGCCGTGTCCCCTCCCAACGTATAGCTCACACCCAGCCTACGAGTCTCTGGATGTAGAGTGAGGTTGGAGAGAGCCTTGGTGCTGTGCCAGTGCAGCCAAAACACTGCTGCGTTATCGACACCTTCCTAGCTATGGATACCCAGCCCAGCACTGTGAGGCTGCCGTGGGGGAAGTTAACTCCATCCCAGTCAGACCCAACACAGTAACTGCTCAATAACTATTACTGCATTTTTGAACTGTAATGGATGCATACTTTAAGTCAGTATCAGTGAACTTGTTTACATGCAAACAGGTCCCAGAAAACATGAGATGTGTACTCTAGTTACTCATATTTATAGTATTTTCCCCAAGTTCCTGTGAAAGAAAAAAATTACTTTCACAGTATTTGCAAGTTCACACCTAAAGAAACCCCCAAAGGGATTTTGAAGCTCCCATTTAGAGTTCTGCCATCAATAAATCCTAGCCAGGTATTCATGCAGACACAGGTCTCCTTAACTAACTCTGTAATGAAATCAAGCCTTTGTGTTTTTCTTAGTTCTCTGTTTCTTAAATATTCTTTCAAGTAGTATTAAAACGTTAATCTTGAGGGATGATCAGGTACTGAAGTAATGGGCCAAGTATGTACATAATAGAGTGTGTTTTTTCCTTAAATTTTTCTCCCAGTTTTGATTCTTTGTCTTTGCCAGATAGTCCTGGAATTCATTTTTAATATACATTCTGCATATTCCTTTCTAGAAGATAAAAGTCAGTGTACAGAGCTACACTCTCAAAAAAGATCCATGGGGTATAAAGAAGCACTGTTTTGCTTTTATGACATGAAAAATGTTGTCAAGAAGTATCAAAATGAAGCACAATCACTTATCCTCACATTTCTGCTATACAATACTCCAAGGACACAAAATTGTGTTTAAAGACATAGGACTGATTAACTCTCTGTGGTTTGTGCTTCTTTGAATTACCTTAGCAGTAACACACAACACAAAGAAGACTGGGTTTTTCACCTTGGGATTTTGGCAGCAGTTTGAAGATGGTCTTTTTACAGATTATTTTTTTATCAGAGTGGAAAAGGAAGACAAGCAGTGGGGGGAAAAATTACCCAAACTGGCTTTAAATGTTTTTTTACTTTATAAAACAATAAAGGCAACACCTTTTACAGAGGGGCAGAAATGAGACACAGACAAAATTTTCATGAAGGATAATTAAAAGCAGATCTCAATCCTTTAGTGCAAATTATTCCTTCATTGTCATAGTTTTTCATCTCCAGCGTAAATAACTGTCAATAAAAGAGGAGAGGGAAGGAAGAGCTAACATCAAGATACTGAAACAAGGAGTGTTGCACAAAACACCAAGTACCAGTCCTGAAAAATATGCACAGTGATTTCTTTGCATTGGTGGAGGGGAAAGAAAGACTGGGGGAAAAAATCCACATGGAAAGAGCAAAGGGTGATTTTTATAAAAATTCTTGCGGCTGGCAGTAATCTATATTTTTCTATTTTGGTTTGCTATGAACAAAACACTTCCAGTATATAATAAGTTCAACATCTCTTCATTCCTAAACACACTTGGGAAAGCTGAAACTATGCTGTAATTCAAGCCACAGGGGACAGGGTGGGGAGGACAAGGCAGTTGTATGCAAATTCAAGGAAGGAAATATCTGGAAAATCTGAATATTTAGCTCTGGCATTTTCAAAGTATTTACCTGTTTCAATGCAATGCATGTTTTCAGTTCAAAATTAACTTGAATATAAATATTAAACAGGATTAAGCCACTCCAAAATTAATTAGAGTCAAGTTTTTTTCAGTTTAAACCTTCAGATAAACAGTATTTTTGTTTCATTTGCCCAGTGAAAAAAAAACATCTCCTTCTTTCCCCTCACCTACCTTAGTGCCAGCATCTCAAGGGTGCATGCACTGAACAGCTCCTGCTGCTGGCAAACCTAATAGTTTTCTTGCAGGAAGGGAAAATGAGAAGACAAGGCTCCTCACCCTTACACATTTCTTTATTTTATGCTAGACAAAAGCATCACTTTGTTCAACTACTTAAATCTTGCACTGAATAGCGAAGTCGCTGTGGGGAAGTGGAGCTGGCAGTGTGCTGCCTGAGACTAACACTCTAAATCCCTCACTTTAAGTACACCAGTAGCAACTAAACAAATATCCACACAGATGTCACGCCATTCTACCGAGCAGTTTTATTCCATTTATAAAACGAAAGAGCAATCCCTTGACTGCTTGTCGTGGCAGGTGTCTGCGTATTTAAATGCTGGTCAGTTTTAAATGGAACACGTGTATTTAACTTTCCCAGCAGGTCTCAAGCTTTCAAAGCCCATCACACTGATGCTAAAATAATAAGGGCCAGCAGCCTGGTGATATGATTGCTATTTTATTGCTCAGTTTGTGCTGAGAACTCGCTTTAATTCCAAAGGTTATGGCTTTTAAAGCAGTGCTACACCCATTTCCCTCCCCCAAACCAAAGCTGGATCAAGAAGGGCCATAAATGAGAGCTGAAAACATCTGTTAGCATGACAATCCATCCCCTGTTCTTTTTTATTTTTGGTTGCTTTCTAACCACTCTCCCCAGCAAAGATTGAGAGTGTGTCTCACCTAAGCAGAAGATGTCAGCTATTATGAAATTGGCAGATGGACAATTAAGATACTTCAAGGTAAAAACCTAAATAAAATGCAGGGAAAAGAGGGAAAGCATGCAATTACTGCTCACTGCTGCTGTCTCCTTGCTTTGGAATTTCAATGTCAGAGGAAGGCTTTTGTCTACCAATTGCTTATTGTTAGCTACGGCAATTATAATCCAGGGATACTGGAGGAGAGGCAAATGAATAGACACAGTGTCAAACTGAGTCTGGAGAACTGGCTTCTGAATAGTTCAATGGCGTGATTATGTTCTCTCACAGGAACCTATTGCGTCTGTTTCCATCAAGGTTAGTCTTGCGTGATACTTCATAGAGTCATAGAATATTGAATATCCTGAGTTGGAAGGATCTCACAAGGACCATCGAGTCCAACTCCTGGCCCTGCACAGGACAGCACCAAGACTCACACCATGTGCCTGAGAGCACACCCAGAGAGGCAGCCACTGAAGAGAAGGGTTTGAAGAGTCATCCCGAGTCCTCTGAAGGAATCAGAAAAGAAGGCAGGAAAACAGAGAAATGAGTAGCCAAGAGGTTTTGGGGGCCTGGCCGAGTGGATTTTTCTTACAAAGGGCTGTGGTATCATTGTGTGTGTATATGTTAAGATGTTAGAGGTGACATACCTATGAAACGAGCTTAATGGAATTAACAGAGAGTTAAACACTTTCTGGCGGAATTTTCACACTGAAGTAAAGCTTGAAAATGATATTGAGAAGAAAAAGAGTGATTTTTTTCTAGTTATATAATAATTTTTAAGTTTATACACTTTTGTTTCACGCAAAAGGTCACATCTTTAAAATTCTTTCTGTTTGAATGGATCTTTTTTCAATAAACTCAGTCTAAATTGCTTGAAACTCACAACAGGAGACTGGCATTGTAGGAACCAAGCATTTATGTCTGCTTTACATTTTTTCATCTTTCCTATAAAATTCAGAATAAATATTTCTACTGATATGGTAAGGTGACAGTTATGGTTAATGCTGTTTGCAGGTGATGAACCCTTCATTTTGTAATAGAAATAGACAACAAATCCTGGAGCAGTACCCACCTGTGCCACATTCTACATGGGTGGGACAGCAAAGTTTCTAACAGATATGACATAGTTTTCAACAGCTTTTCTAAGAAAAATCAGAAATATAAAAGTACAGAAGAGAGCTGAGGAGCTGAGGCATAGAAATTGGCATATGAACATACTTTTAATGCCCTAAGCCAAAGAAAATACATAATTTTTGGAGAAGAAAGAGCTGTCCAGAATGGGACAAACACATCAAAGGTTGCATTTTCGACCAGTCACACTGAAGAAATTCTGGGATATCTGAAAAGGGAAACCAATGCATTGATTTTTCTCGTTTGTTTGACAAACTTAAGAGGAACAGGAGTTCTTATGCTAAAAATAAATCAAGGAAACCCTGCAACTCACCTCTTTGTTCTTTCCTGTACCCGGAGAAGTAAATCCTTATTTGAAAGCTGCTCTGAAAGTATCCTCTGATAGAGGCTCAGGCAGCTTTTCCTCTGTTTTCCAGGTCTATGACAGCTGAATCCCATGGAAGAGGAACTGGGAAAGCTGTCTCTGCTCAGGTGTGTTTCTGGGATCCTGAGCCTCAGGAGGAAGAAATCAGATCCTGCTCAGTTCCAATTAACTTGGAAATCTGTGACCCTCCAAGTCAGTGCTCTTTGCCACAAACTGGACTCACCATTAGGAATTGTGGAATCAGTTTCTAAAGAAATGCTTATCCTTCAGTTCATTGCTTGTTAGTGAATTGTGTATTTGAAAAGCTCTTGTAGGACAGAAGTAGATATTACATTGTAAAGAATATAATGAAACTGTAAGCAAAATGTAGATAAAGACAACACATGATCAAAGCATGATTTTGATGCCAGGAGAGGTTAAGGAGACTGAGAGTCTTCAGCTGGAAGAAGAGATAACTGACATCTAATAATATGAAAGAAACAATGAAAATTCAGTGAAAGCAAGTATTTCTTGTAACAGGCAGAGAGCAGGGAGGGAGATAAAAAAAATAACATAAAATAAACAGAAAAAGGATCTTTTTGTGACTTATATACATTCTTTGTCCCAAGAAATTACAGAGACCGGGGCAGATTTTATCTTGGCAATATAACCCTGGGTGAAGCTTATTCCCATCTCCTGCTCAGCACAGACTGCTCACAGCCATTTCTATTTTCCCTGATATGAAATAGCAGTGCCTGCTGGAAGTAGGCAGGAGCAGCCTGTGGTGACACGTTGCATATTCTGTATTCCATGAAGTATTCAATTTATGCATAAGTCAAGGTTAATTACTTCTCAGGAAATCTGCATGGGCATTGTATATTTCTGTAAGAGGTAAGATGTTTATACCTTCAAGTTGTGTCATGAAGATACTTCTTTTCCTTTTTTTTTTTTCTTCCCCCAAATACCCCAGTTTTGTTGGTATGGAATTTGTTTTCTTTTCATTTTCTTTTTTTTTCCCTTTTTTCCCATCCTGCTAATTATTTATCATGCCAGAACGAGCATAATTCAAAAGGAGAAATCTTTACTTTGTAATTCAAAGTCCTGCCTGCTAAAGATTATGCGCTGTGTGATTATGAGCATCACAAACTCCAGGGTTCATTTAACTACCCATGGATTTCTTCGATGTTGAAATTCAGGTCTGCGGGGGACTAGTCAATAAACTCAACAGAACTGATGTCTGAGACGTTTATCTCATCCTAAAATAAACACATTTGTCCAAATTAATCACATTAAACTGTATTGACTGTATTGATTAGCCTACATTGACCACAGCAGAAGCCTAAACCTCCAGCTCAGCTGTAGATAGATATATTTTATAAGCAACAAACAGATAAAACAGAACTTATCCCCAAATTCCTTATTCCAGTCAGTAACCACAGAGTGATATTCTCAATAGTTTTGTTTAACAGCAGAAATGGATTGTTTTTTGCCATGGATTTCAAGTACTTTGCATAGCTGAGCCTCAAGACAAATTGAGGCTTAGTATCATACAAGGGATATTAACAAATTCTGCCCTGGAATAACCAATCCTGCATAAAGCTAACTCTCACAGTTCACTTTATATTTTTGTACTTTGTTTTTACGACCTACTGAAATAAAAAATATGACAAGATTTAGCCCTGAGACTCTAAGTGAACAGTGTAAAAAAATCAAACAAACAAACAGTCAGAAAAAACAAAAACACAAGAACCCCTTTAGGACTACATATAGCATTCGCTAATATAGTGCAATGGACAGTTAATTTTTTTAATAGCCATGAAGGAAATGGACAACAATTTTCTGTGTCATCAGAAAACTACAAGTGAGCAGAACCAGTTGCTTCAGATCTCAAGTGTCCCTTTGCATCCTTCCTTTGAGCACTAGAGGTGCGAGAGTCAAGTGTTTATTGTGCCAGACTCTTTTATAGAGTCTTCCAAAGGCACTGTAGGCCTTTGCTAACCTGTTGTCTATCTCTTGGTCAATCTTACCATCTGAGGAAATGATGCTTCCCAGATAGGTGAACTGCTGGACTGATTTGAGTTCTGATTCACCTATGGTGATGCGGGGGTGATGGAAGGCTTCCTGAGGTGCAGGTTGGAAGAGAACTTGTGTCTTCTTCAAGCTGACTTCCAGCCCAAAAAGCTCAGCAGCCTCTGCAAAGCAGGATGTTAAGCGCTGCAGAGCTGCTTCTGTGTGAGCAACGAGGGCGGCANGTCTCCAGGATGGAGGATCACCGCCTCCCTAAGATCGTGCTCTATGGTGAACTTGCCACCAGCTGCCGCAAGAGAGGAGCCCCAAAGAGGAGATACAAGGACTCTCTGAAACAGTACCTCAGCCTTGGCCATATTGACTACCATCAATGGTCCACTCTGGCCTCCAATCAGGAGGTGTGGAGACACACCATCCATAACGCTGCTGATTCCTTTGAGAATGCACGCAGAATCAGTCTGGAGGAGAAAAGACAACGCAGAAAGAACCGTGCCTCACCAACACCGCCTATGGAGACTTTCTGCTGTGCCTTTTGCAACCGGACTTGCCCATCTCGCATTGGCCTCTTTAGCCATCAGCGCGCTCGCAGCAAGCGTGGGGAGAGCCCTGCCCAAATCTTCGTTCGCGAAGCCGAGCCATGATGATGATGAGAGGTGCGAGAGTCAGTTTGTTTACCACCTACCAGCAGTAAACCAATGTTTCCATTTATTAATTGTGGCTGTTGTTTGTAACACATAGATGCATTTTACTTTTTAATTTCCTATGTTGTGTTTCTAAGGAGAGTGTCTGTGTGGATGTGTACAAGCATGAATGAGCGCGTGCAACATCTCCTGCATTCCCTAACATTCCCCAAAATATTGTTCTTGTTCAACTGCACTTCCTCTAAAAAACCTGTGTCTGCAAAACCTGCCTTCGTATGCCAGAGAAACCCTCTCAGAATGAGATGATAGAAGACCTCTGTGACTGCCACTGTTTAATTTTATAATTTTCTTCTCTAAATTTAGTTCAGTTCCTCCTATTTCTTTAACTTGTGCTGAGAAAGAGAGATTATGTACTTTCAGTGACAGGAAAGAGATATTGTTATTTATAAATAGCTTTGTCACTATGTATTTAATTAAATGTTATTTCTGCTAATAATTTAAATCATCCAAATATTAAGAATCAAGCAACTACTACAAGACCAATTCTAAACCTAAATAAACTTCCTTATATGTATACAGGTCTTCTTATATTTTTAAGAATCTCCCCTCCTTTTGGCAAGAGGTAAAAGTTCTCCCTGTTATGGTAAAGTTTTCTGGATTAGAAAAATAGCACCAAAAATAAATCTGCTTCCTAGGAAGTTTTTTGTCCTCTTCGCAATAAGTTTCCTTTTCCTCAGTATCAAGAGCAGGGAAAAGCCTTTCTACAAAAGATCTAACATAGACCTTCAAGTCCCAGAGGTGGTTGTTTCTCATTTTCTGCTTAATTTCAAACCTCACATAACACTTTTTGATTCCTCTGCTCTCCGAGGCATTTGATGTCCCAGGAAACTGTTTAGCCACTTGTTATCCATCTTGGTGATGATGTTTGCACTCTGGCTTGTGCAGTAAACTCCAGGAACAAAGGCTGAGATCTGATTTTCCCTCTGCACCTACTGGCTAAATTGTAGTGTGTCCCACTGTTAGAACAAACACCACTTTGCCCCATTCACTTGTTATATGGTAATTCAGAGAGTATTTCATCCCGAGTCCCTGATGGTCAGCTCTTCACGTTTCTTGGACCACAACATGTTCCTCAGATCCTCAATTCATATGTGAGTTTTCTTTAATCATAGAATTAATTTCTGAGATCTGCCAAATGGGAAGACCACTCTTTATTGTAATTATTAATTTTTCTATAAGTGACCAATTCAGCAGTAGAATTCACTTGAAATTTTTTTAATTTCCTAATATTTTATTCCTCAAATTATGAAAAAAAATTTGTTCATACAAATAAGACAAGTGTTCCTTAGTAAACTCAGAGCTTCCATGTGAATACTCTCCTGATCTCAGCCTGCAACTTAATATCAAGCTGTAAGAGGAAGTCTCGTAAATTATTCAAACTGGGCATATACTAGAATACCATAACAGGGTTTTTTTGTCCCCCTCCCCATAAGCCAATCAAATTACCTCATACATCTCCCATGATGATTTATTCTTCTTCAATGACTGAACAGCCTAAGAGATATTAGAGTCAATACCTGGAGATTAAGAATTATAATTTTATGCTAAAAAACAGCGTCAGTGGGAATTCCATAAACTTCTCCAGGTGACTGTAAAACAGGTCCTATGGCAATTTATTACAAAGACACTTCAGGATGAATATATTATACAAATATTTGATTTTGCTGCTGGTATAAATATGAGGAAATATGTTTAGAGCTTTGAGAAAGTCTTGAATTCTTAGGAAACCATGACTTGACAGAAATAAATATAGAGGCTATTTTATACATAATAATTAATTAATGCATGGAGATAGAAATTAAGGGAATTCTAGAGAGAAATTCAGAAACATAAGTTCTCTTTTCTATTTGATTTCTATAATTCACAGATTAAATGCGCTCTATCTCTCCTATCAAAAATATTTTCTATTACATTTTTGATTTCGTGGAAATTGCTGAACTTCTGGGCCTTCCTCGATCTACCACCCTGTCTAAAGATTGTCTTCAGATGCATGTCTGTGTACAGAACCTAACAAGTCCTTTCACTCAAGTTTGTAGTTACCACTCTAACAGAGCTATTAGGATAAGGTTTTTTTTCATTTTGTCTTCTACCACAATTTATTCTATTCAAATCATTTATGACCTTTGTTTTGTCATATTCCCTTCCTTTTCTCCCTGACACGGCACTTCCAAGAACTGATAGAAATCCCTGTCTACTCTTCACAGCATCATCCTGGCAGATATGATGTTAAATTGATATTGCATCTGCCCATCTTGTAAATACCTTGATAGAAGCTAAAGATCCAGTGACACACTTTGGGAAAAAAAAAAAAAGAAAAAAAACACACACACCAAAAAAAAGGTAAACAAAAGGGACAATTCTGGTGTCTTCCTCAATGTAAGAAATATGGAAACCAATAACTGTGTCTGTGTGAACTACTACTAAGTGAAAACTACCCAGTAGATTTATGCTCTCATGCTGCCTTTACCTAATGTGGCTATGCAAAGTCATGTGTGAAACGTGGAAAGAAATATGTTTAAAAGCACTGACTACTTATATTAATATTCAGGACCAATCTACTTTCCAGTGTAGTACATTCTCTACTCAAAGACATTCCACTTCCCCTCCCTCTAATTGTCACAGGCAGTCTTTATCTGTCCATCTGCAATGAATTTCTGCTCCATTAAGTTATTATAATGTACAGCCATAAAGATAATGCAACTGTAAATTATTGCATTAACATTCTAGTCATCAACATATAAACTCAGCCTGAATAAAAGGCAGAAGTTATTTTACCTGAGAACATGTAATTTCAGAAACAAAATATTCTCTTTCAAAATGGTCAAAAAACCACTTGAAACGGCAATTAATACTGCTCAGAATTGCTATCCTGACATGTTTTGCTTTTGTATTTGTTCAGATGTATCTCAACACTTAATCTGGAGTAAAAAAAAAAGGAAACCACAGAATGGAATGGAAAGGAAGAATAGAATAGAATAGAATAGAATAGAATAGAATAGAATAGAATAGAATAGAATAGAATAGAATAGAATAGAATAGAATAGTTTATTGAGAAGGAGCCACAAACAGTCTCATAGTCCAACTGACTGACCAATTCAGGGCTGACAAAGTCTTGTTGCTAAACACATTGTCCAAACACCTCTTAAACAGTGACATGCAAGGGACATCAATCACCTCTCTAGGAAGCCTGTCCCAGCATTTGACCTGTCCTCTCAGTAAAGAATTGTTTCCTAATATAAAGTCTGAACCTCTCCTAATGCAGTTTTGAATAATTCCAATTCAAAATTAAGATAAATACTTTTTAAAATTCTAATTAAACCAAGATATTGAAAGAAATATGCTGCAAAGTAATTATCACTTCAATTCATTTTAAAAAAATAAGATTATAATTTTTATTATATCACCATTACAAATAGTAAAAAAAAAACTTTAAAAATTATCAACAATTAAGCTATTGGTCAGTCTGAGTTAGATGTTTTTCTTCCATGATTTATCAGTATCAGACACTTGAGGAAAGTCACAAGCACACTAAACTTTCAGCAGACATATCATCCCCAGTTCCAGCAATGATCAACTTGAGTTGTCTTGAACCAGAAATGACCCCTAAATGACTTTTTTCAAAAGCCACTTAGCATGGTCCCAAATGGAACAAGACAGGCATGGCTTGTCATTTTGTCTCAATATATAAAATCATTGTGATCTTAGAAGAGTTTGGGAGTCAGTTCTGCGGGATATTTTGAGCAGAAGTCCAAAGAAGAATTTTCAGATGACAAAAAGTAACTCTGGATGCTAACAGCGGGAATGGTATTCATGTTCGTACAAGAATCAAAATGCCTTGCTTTGAGAGAAAGCTTGTAAACAGAAAATAAAAAGGACCATGTTGTTTTGAGGGTTTTTTTTTTGTCTCAGTAAGAGTTGGTGGGTGTGGGCCCTCAAATTTCTTGCAAAAGTGACTGCAGTATCCTCCTCACTGGTTATGGAACTGAAACTGAATTACCAAAAGCCCTCCGAAATAAGAACCCTGAATTTCTTTTAGATAAGTTGTTTTTTTTTTTAGTTGTTTTCTGGATGTGTAAATAAATTAAGCATGCTATTTAAACTCAATTTTTTTTTCAGAACTTAATGTTTTCACTGCAGACTTACAGGAAGAAAAACAAAGCAAAAGAAAAAAACATGACACGAGGTAATGACAAAATAGCCTCTCTAGTTGGTGGTGTTTCTGATCACTTCACAGTGGTAGAAGTTCTTAACTGACAGGCACATTTTCTGGCAGCCTGAGATCCGGAGACATGGCTCAAACTTTATCTAGTCAGGTGATGGGGGAATTACCTGCAAACTCCAGGCAGGGATAGACAGTGGGCTCCTTTTCCCAAATGAGGCAAAAAAGCAAGCTACGGCTTTAATAAGCCCCACTTCACTCTCTTTTTAGCAGGTTGCAGGACACTATAGTTATAAGCCATTTATTTAAGCTCTTGGAGAGGGAGACCAGGAAGCCTGGAAAACAGAACATTCTTTCTTTTCCACGGAACATTAGGATAAGAATAATCAAGCCAGCGTTAATTTCATCTTTCCTTTCTGTGAATGAATGACCTGTCATACCATTGCCTCTTTGAGATAGGAGTGTTAAAAATCTTCCTTGTACAGCAGAGGGAAAAGATGTACAAATAAGTGATGCAACTGATCAATAGAAAAGCCACACAGTGTAGTCAAAATTCCGCGACCCACTGGGGGTTTGTTATATATCTGTGGGGATATTCTCACAGAGATCATCAAGAGCTATGCTCATCAATTTTAATTCAAACTTTTGGCCAGTGGCCAAAAACCCCACCAGTCCCCTTAGAAAAAAGGCAAACAGCACACTCTCAATGAAGCCTTAATGCAGTGTAAAAGTGCAATGCAAGTGAGAAGTGTTAATGGCACCGATGGCTTCATCCTAAACTGCTTTAATCACAGCCTTCTATTTCATGTGGTTTCACATCAGCAACCACCCACCAGAGAGCTAAGGCAGCAAATACTTCTTAACAGCAACAGGGTTCTTACCAGGGGCAGGAGGTGTGACTGAGAGTAAAGCTCCCAGAGTCCATGAAAAAGTGTGCCCATAACAGTTCAAAATCAGGGAAACAAAACAAAATCTGATCCTTTTTATGTCATCAGGGTCAAGGCCCTGTAAGTTGCATCTACAACCTTAAGATAGGCATGTATCTTTCTTATTAAAAACTCCATAAGTGTACTTCCTTACAAGTTTTTTCATCATCATCCAGAATTTGCAACAATGAAACCCCTCTCCACCTTTCTTCCCGTTTTTTTTTTTTTAAATTTTCCCTCAAAGGAAGTAAAAAATCCCTTTTTTGAATGCTTATTCACAAATTGATACATTACCAAATATTTAGGAAAACTGGAGCCACCAATATCTAGAAGTTCTGTGGTGGATTGGACACATCATAAAAACTAATTAAAGGTCAATTATTGAATCATCTGGTCCTGATGTTACAGGTTTTGTTTCATCTGTTTATTCTCACATAAAAATGTCTCTTCCTGTAATGAAATCACTGGTGGGTGGTCAAAATATGTCTCCATCAAGGAGCCATCATTCAGTGACCAGGCAAGGTAGAAAAGCAAGGACATTTACCTCTAAGCCAATTTATTTTAAACAGGAACAAAACTGTCATAGTTTTGTTAATAAATTATTAAGCTTTAACATGTTATAGTGAGCATTGTGCAGAGAATACAGAAATATGCATTGTGCTTGTACTTATGTCAGAAGACTTTAAATTTATATCAATGCAACTAGCACCATTCATCCCATGAATCTGCGCTT
Organism: Grallaria varia; assembly: GCA_013396735.1. Taxonomy (NCBI): domain Eukaryota; kingdom Metazoa; phylum Chordata; class Aves; order Passeriformes; family Formicariidae; genus Grallaria; species Grallaria varia. Next base: position 390,141 of record VWZG01013127.1, read on the forward strand.
CCAATCTGCTTACTCAAGTCTTTCTTTAGGGAATAATTTTGAGCAATAACATGTAACAGTCATATTTATTTAATTTTAAAACTATCTGTTATACATTCACTTCCTCTAAAAAATATTTTCTCTCACTTTTTTCCCATTTACTTTGAAACATCTGGCATAATGAGTGGTGCTGACAGACCAGATTTGGACAATTTTAAGAGAATCTTTTTTTTTTTTTTTTTGTTAATATTGAAAGTCTCGGAACTATTTTAATTTTAGAAGGGAGCAAGGAATTTTCAAACAAGGAAATAACGTTACCCTTATTTATAAGTCTTTGGTTCAGCCAATACTGGAATGCCTATACCAAAAGAATAAAAGAAAGTAAAATTTATTACGGACACAAACAAGTGGCAGAAGACAGAGAGTGTGGGGGACTTAAGGAAACAAAGGCCGTGTTGGTAAGTGCCATGGACAGTGTCCCTCAGGCAACTCCACATGAAGTATTTAGGTTATTTTTATGAGAGTCAGAGTACAACAGTATTGGAAAAAGGCTCTCAAAAGGGATGAGGATAACTCTTCTTTCCAGAACTCTGGCTGCACTACGAATAAAACTACAGGACTCTTTAGGTTTATACACTCAAGTTGGAATTGTACATGGTCGTCACTGCAGGTTGGCATTGCAGAACCAATATACAGTGCAATAACAAGAAATGCTTTGGAAGAAGAGGTTCCCCATTACATTAAGGTCAAGAAACCAAGATTACAATGACATGAAGTCATTCTTTGCTTTCCCAAAGCAGCTGTTCACAACCCAAAATCAAGCTCTGAACTGCGCTAGGAAATATTTCCTTCTCTCTTCACTCATTTTTATTTTCCAATTTTCTTCCTCTTATATTTCATCATTCAGCTACAGAAGCATACAATCAGTGCCTCATTATTTCAGGACAACAGTCACTCTAATTGTTTCACGTCTAATGAGCATTTCAATGATGGATGACCTGCCTCACTCCACAGAATTTTACAGCTGAAAAATAGATTAAGGTTTAGAAGAAAGTAATCCACAGTCTAATATACACTATCTATTATAAAACACTAAGTCTTCTGTTTTATCTTTCTGTTATTATTTATACTTTATATACGCTACAAAACAACTGATCAGAGAGGAACTCGTCTCTCGTTTACTTTCCAGCATAAGTGTAACTCCTCTGACCTTTTCCAAGGTAGGATAGCTATGTGGGAAGAGTCAAGTATTAATGTTAACCACTTACTTGATTCTAGGCAAAAGCAGATCCAAAACTTTGAAGGGCCTGAATCAGTGCTTTTCTTCACCAGGGATAGACTTTCCAGTTGAATAAGATTTAGGGTGAAAAAATTCTGTGATTAAAATGAAATATTAATGGTAACAATAAAAATAATACCGGTTTTACTAGATTTGTCTCTTTGAAAATGAAATGGGTTATGTGAATGGTACAAAAAGAACTGGTGGAGTAACACTGTTTTATCAAAGAGCTACCAATGTCTGTGAGCCAAAAAAACCCCAGTCCTTGTGGGTTTATAACAATCTATTTTATTTTAAAAGGCATTAGCATATTTTCCTCCTGTGCTGGTTTTGACTGTAATAGAGTTAAATTTCTTCCCAGCAGCTGACAAGGGGCTGTGTTTTGTATTTGTGCTGAAAACAATGTTGATAACACAGGGATGTTTTTATTACTGCTGAGCAGAACTTCCACACAGCCAAGGCCTTTTCTGCTCCTCACCCCACCCCACCAGTGAGGAGTCTGGGGGTCCACAAGGAGATGGGAGGGGACACAGACAGGAAAGCTGATCCCAAGTGGCCCAAGGGATACCCCAGACTATACAGCATCACTCTCAGCATAGAATGCTGGGGGAAGAAGAAGGAACAAGGGATGTTTGGAGTGACACCATCTCTCTTCCCTGTTACATGTGGTAGAGCTCTGCTGTCCTGGGGGTGGCTGAACACCTGCCTGCCCATGGGAAGCAGTGAACTAATTCCTTCCTTTATCTGGTAAACTGTCTTTATCTCAGCCTGTGAGTTTTGTCACTTTTACCGCTCTGATTCTCTCCCCTGTCCCACCCCAGGGGAGTGAGTGAGCAGCTGTGTGGGGCTCAGTCACCAGCTGCAGTTAAACACCTGCTCACCCTCTTTCATCTTACCCTAAAATCTTGTCTGATTTTTACTTTCTCTACAACTTTGTTTACCTCTGAGCTGCACCATATTGGAAACTTACATGCAGAAGTTCCTGATTAGTGTCCGATTTGTATCTTCACCATCTTCTAAAACAAAAGTATTTTGGAAATAGGTACCACTGTGGTATACACACTGAATTTCTATTATTTTTTACTTTTCATATATCATGCTAATTTTGAGACAATATGTTAGTTCCCTTCTCCTCCCCCCACCACCCCAAAAAAAAAAAAATAAAATAAAATCCCTGAAGTCTACACTGTCCAGATCTTTCACAAATTCTTACTTCATAATTTTACAAATTCTTACTTCATAAGAAGTCTTGTCTCTGAGAACATATTTCCAACATAGTCCAAGAAAATCCACCGTGTGCAAAACTACTCCTTTCTTTTCTCTCTAATCTTTCCAAGTGTTCACTCCAGCTGCAGTGCCAAAAAGGTACAAATAATGGTGGGAAGAAAGTCAGTAAGTATAAATAAAATGTATCTTATATAAGACCTCATAAGAGCTTGTGCTATGTTTTTTCCTACAACCCTGACACATCCAAAGCCTTAAACTGAGCTCTTAGACTGTGTCTTTCTATTTTGCATGCCAATTATTAGTGTACTGCTGGTGCTATCACAGTAGGATAAAACAGTAGTAATTTTCTGAGCATGGTTATAGGTTATAACAGGAAAATATGTTGCTTTGCAAGAGTGTTGAAAGAATTGGTATCTATTAAATTATAATTTGTGACTGATCAAAACCATTTAATCAGCCTGCTTAGGGGCTAAAATAAAGACAGATGATCAGCCATCTCCTTGAGGACTTAATGCCTTGGCAATCAGTTGTATTCAGTTTCACCTTCTTACTCTCCTAAATTACACCTGTACTTTTAAAAATGCATTTTTCAGCATGCTAGTACTGTATTTTCCCATCTGGGCATCTGCCAGACTTTACAAAATGCCATCTTTCCTACCTTCACGTGAATAAGTGGTTTTATTTCTGTAAAAACTAGGGAGAAGGCAGGGATGACACACATCCAGCATTTGTGTATGCTGTCTGGATATAGGACCCTGGGAACATCCTTGTGCCATCACCCAGGGGTTGGCACAGTTGGTTTATAGCCGGTTTAGAGCCTTATAAATCTCATTGATAAGAGTTGCTTTGTTTTGATCTTGCTCTGGTGTCTTACACCATTTGCATTATGACATAGTGGGTTTGGATTGGGTATTATGAAGAAATCCTTTGGGGTGAGACACTGGCACAGGTTGCCCAGAGAAGCTGTGGATGCCCCATCCATGGAAGTGTTCAAGGCCAGGCTGGATGGGCCTTGGAGCAACCTGGGCTAGGGGAAGGTGTCTCCATCCTTGGCAAGGGGTTGGAACCAGATGGTCTTCAAGGCCCCTTTCAACCCAATCCATTCTATGACTCTACAGGCTTACAGGCACAAGGATTAAAATTGCCACCCAGCATAGTATGACCCTAATTTTGGAAGTCAGTACAACTATCTTCAAAGTGGAAAATCCTCTAAGAACTCTAGAACATACTGGAAGATAACAAAACACATGCTAAATTCCATTTTTCATTTATCAGTCAATAGGGTTTTGTAGAAGTAATACAAAATACTCCAAATTTATTAAAAAAATTATTTTGATGGAGTTTTTAATAAAAGAAAAGTATGGAAGAATGGTGATACGGAAATTAAGAAAAATTTACCTTAAAACATCTTGAACGCTCCCACCTGCATTTTTTTCAAACACACAAAACAGCTTGTCAAAAAAAAGTAAGATATTTTAGATTTCTGACTGCAGAAACTTTAGAGATGTAGTAGGATTAGAAATTAATTTCTGTTCTAAACAGCATGCAATATAACAAAATTCATGTCTCCTTGCTAACAAGAGTTGTTGAATCATTCATGTTTGACAAATAATTTAACTGTAGAAGAAAAGATTAAAGAAGTCAAAACTTCAGATATAGAAAAATCTCCTAATCCTGTTAGTGTGTTTGTAAAGATTATCCAAAGTCCAACAAATATCAACTGCAAATCTGGAAGAAAAAACCCACAAACAATCCAGTCATAAAACGTAGGGCACTTTTTATATGCAACAAACGGGCTTATTTTGCTCTAAAGTGATCAGAATAATTAAGAGGGAGCTTTACTCTGTAAAAAGCTGTCATAATCAGAAAAGTGTCAACAGTGTGAGTTTCTAAGATAGTCCAGATGGAATAAATATATCATTGGTACAAGAGAAGCTTTCAAATTTTTGGCATATTCTTTAAATGTCAGGATGGGGAGTGCATGATAGTTTTATCTTAGCAGCCCAATCTCCAGTCTTTTTATTATTCATATACGGTTTACAAGTCAAAGGAGTATTTTTTGAATTTGTAGGAACTCAGACACCGATTAATGACCTGATATTATACTCCTAAATGCACTCTTTCAAGCCAATTAGTTATCACATTTATTGCAATTTTATATTATAACGTGAAAAGTTGATTTTGTTGGAATTAGGAGGTCCAGAGATTAAGTTTGTCAACTGTAAAATATCTGATAGCAATAACTAAGCTGATGGTCTTGGTAAATAAAACTGAAGGCACAGAAAATAGGTTTTATTGCAACTTTGTTCAAGCTAAAAATGTCAAGCCTCATTTTACTGTGTATTTTCATGTCTCTGTGGTAAAAATAAAGGAGAATGAAATACCACATGAAAATGATGGAAATGAAAGTTCATACAATTACCCTTATCTTCAGATGTATTTATAAGCAATGGCACCTGAAAGTAATATTATTTGCAAAAACAAAATGAAACTGGTATTATTACAATTAATAGACTCTAAATCTGTAAAGAACTCAGGGTGAGGTTTAGTTTACGAACCAGGGAACTTATAGACTTAAGGATTTTTTATTTTTTTTTGTGGCTATAGCAGCACAAAAGGAGCCTGAATTTGGCAGGAATTGCTCTGGTCATTGCTGTAGGTGGAAGTAGAAACGTCAAGTTAACTTTTAGGTCAAGGAAGGTGGTCGAGGGCCAAGCAGCTTTCCCACAAGGGACTGCCATTGAGTTTTAAAGATCCAAAATTTCCTACATCCAGTTGTAGTGTCTGAAATTATCTTTTCAGTTCCAAATCCTGGGTTCTGTTGGCACTTTCGAAAGGAAATGCATTCCATGAAAAGTGCTTTAATCAAAAGGTATTGCTATTGCACAGAAGAATTCCTCTGATTTATCTGAGCCATTTTTTAAATGGAGATATTTAAGTATCCAGAAATTTAGTTTGCAGATGAGTACTCAGATAGCTCTGACCAGGCACTACACACTGACCTATGTGAAGTATCCTCTTGTGTTAGCAGCTCTTTACAACCAGTGTAGGAGAACAGTCATTTCCAGAGGCAGAGTTTTCTCTACAATGTAATTTTATATCTGGATTTTCAACCTTTTTCCATTGACAAAACTCTCTAAAAGCCCAGAATCAGCATTCAGGTCAACATTTACAGTAAGGTGTGATGTTCCTATGTGTAAAATGAAATTTAAATCTTTAGAGAGTCTGGGGTCTCGTGCCTATGTACTAATTAAAGCCGAATATCAACCATTTAATATGACAGCACCAATAAAATTCTTAGACCTCTACCAGGAGCAGAAGAAATGGTGTTTCAAAGAGATGAAAGACTAAGTTATCAATCTGTGACCAAATCCTTTCTTCTCTGATTTAATATTTTTCAAATACTCTCCATCAAAATGGATCCTTTTACCAGTTTCATAATACTTTAATAAAAATTAAGAGATCTAGCTTGCTTTGTCTATGATCAGAATTTCTTAAGGATAAAGCTAGAGAAGGAAATTAAAATAGATTTGTATCTGCAGACAGACATAATTACAAGGTAAATTCCTCCTTTATCAATGCAATTATGGAAAAGATAACAAGTCTATTCTCCCTTGGCTTCAAAATATGAGGCTCTACCCCTCCACTTTGGACAAAATTGGCTTAATGACAATATAAAAAAAGTCTTTCTTTTCTATACCTGCGCCAAACCAGCTCCTGATTCCTACTTTCTGAATCCTAAAACACACTTCTGGTGGTTAGTGGAGATATTAAGGCATTCTCATACACATTTCCTCACACATAAAAGTGAATAAATATTCCATATTTCCTACAGCTGGTGAAAAGGAATTTTCCTGGAAAACTCTTATCATCTTTTCCTTCTTTTTAATATCAAAAGGAAGTTTAGGTTGTCACAAGTAGACATGCCAAGATTTCTTTATCATAATTATCATAAGTTTAGGCAGATATCCGTACGGACAAAACCATTAATTCTTTTAAATGCAGACAGCTTACAAGGAGATGCTGAAACACTCACAAAACCACACTGTTTAGAAGCCAAGTAAGTATCTGTAGCTTAAGTGAAAGTTATTTATTATTTAAAGAATTAAGACAACAAGATAATTTAAGCAGGTGGAATTTCATTCATTTAAGCAGGTGAACTGGAATTTAGCCAGGCTAAGAAAGCTAACAACCCTAAATGATCCCATATTTTTTCAACCAGCTACTGTAACAACCTTGTATTTGCATATTTCTCAAGTGACATCTGAGGCAGAGCCCTTGGAGGTGAGCGTTGTTGCTGCCAGTGTAATGCCCTGAACCAATATTATTTTTGCTGCTTGCCTGTGCTCTGCATTGCTGTGCAGTTCTTACAGTGGAGTTGGGAAATTAATTCCTCAGACACAGAGACAGAGGTTGGTATTTGTCAGATTTAGATTCATATCTCCTGGTCAACCCAGGTGGAAAATTAGGTGAAATGCAAGACTTCATTAAGCAACCAGATGTTACATCTCTGTTGAGCTGTCTTGGGTCAAGAACTTACACACACATCCCCCCCTATTTTGTTAGCAACAGCAAATAGCATAATCTTTTAATAAATCACAAAGCAAGCAATCAATGACTTTTTTTTCTTTTTTTCATTTATTTTGGATTTTTTTTGTTTGTTTTTGTTTTGTTTGTTTTTTGTTTGGTTTGTTTGTTTAATAAGAACAAGAATAATTTGGGGATTGTATATTTTGGCATTTTACTCAAGCCAAAGAAATTAATGAACTTTGAAATATCCACCATCCATTATTTTGTGTCAATCGTAAAGCAGAATTAAGTTTGCTTCCTAAATTGCTGCCTTCCTAAGTCATGTGTTTTGTTGGTCAGTTAGTCAAGATGAAGCTTAAATTGACCATAAGTCCCTTGATATACATATATGTATACATCTAGATCTAGATGCCTAGAAAGTATCTCAGTCATAAGCACAGAGATAATTAAAGCCAATAAGTAAACTTTCAGAAATAATGTTTTGGGATTTATTTTCTTCATCGAAAACAACATTATTATAGCAAAATGCATTCTTCTCATAGACCTGGAGGAAGCATTACCTCTTTTTTTCTTTTTTTTCTTTTTTTTTTTAAAGAGTGAAATAGTTTTTGTGTTTTTAAACAATCTGAGATAATTAAATTGGAACATTGGGTTGTTGTTTTGGTTTTTTTTTTTTTGATTGGGATTGTCCCCTAACTTCTTGTCATTGAAGTATGTGTCTGCACACAAAATCAACCATGAATTAAAAAGCAAGTTAAATTAAGCTTCAAGTAATCTAGATATCTCCTGTGGTCCTAATGTTCTTTCTCTAACGTATCAAATCCTTCTATATGTTTATTATTTATATTCAACCAGGATATTGCAGCCAGGAGGAACCTTGCATTATATGGTGCTCCATGCAGATGCATCATCAGAGGTTGCCACTTGTCTGAAGAACTTGTAGTGTAAAAAGACAGGGCAGAGAATGGGATGGAAAGTCGACAGAGGCACTGCCACGTATCCAGGCTGACAGCACACCTTGGTAGTCACAAGCAGATGCTCCTGGATTGACCACCCTGAGAGCTGACAGGAATTTATATGAAGTTCCTGGCACAATGTTGGTTTAACCATCTTCACACAAAACTTCAACAGCCCATTTAAAGAGAAAAACTAACTATCAGGCATCAACCCCCTAGACCTACTTTATTTTTATTTGGTTTGTATTTCCAATTAATTTGCTTCAGGAAGGTTTGGCATTACTCTGTTCATGTTGCTTAGGTCTTAAAACAACTAAAAGTAAAAGCTTACCTGAAGGGCCAAAGTAGGATTGCTCTGCACATTTACACATGGAGATGTGACATGTAGGTTTGCCTTCTTCTAAATACCAAGTCCTCTCTGCTCATTTGATGGGATATATATTCCTGCCACACAGGAATTACACCTAAGGGGAAGCGCTTTGGTTTTAAACACTAATAAAATAGGAGAGTTGTAATTTCTGAAAGTTTTTATATAAAAGAAATAAGATTTGTCCATAGATTCAGAGCTTCAGAGCTGACCAACCGTTGCCAGGGTTCATTGTATATACTGGGGTGTTTTGCAAAAGTATCTCCCAAAAGGCTTAATTTGGGAGGGGATGAAAAGACAGCCTGGGCCCCATAGGAGATGTTTTCCTAGACCTGAATGATCTGGAGCATCCCTCGGGAAAGGCAGAGGAACATGGGCCTCTGGCACAATGACCTTTCCATCCAGGCTCAAACAGCTCATAGGAGGCCTAAGGAAGGGATGGCAATGGCTGTCCCTCTTTGGGAACCTGAGCAGAGACAAAGAGCAAGTGATGCTCTCTGATAATTTGAAGTTTGCCTTCTCTGCTAAATCTTTATTTTATTTTATTTTATTTTTTTTTAGTTTTAAATGGCTGTTAGGGAAAGACAAAAGCATGCCAATTGCAAGCACACAGATAATTAAGGCCAATAAGCAAAATTTCAGAAATAACGCCTTGTGATTTATTTTCNAAAAAAAACCCTTTTTTTTTTTTTTTCCCCCCAAAAAAAAAAAAAATGCTCTTATAGTAAAGTATGCTTTTCTTCCACACATGTAGAAACCACAAGCTATCTTTTTTTCTTTTTTCTTTTTTCTTTTTTTTTTTTAAGGAGAGTAAAACAGTTTTGTTGTTTTTTAAACAATCTGAGACAATTAAATTGGAACACTGATTTTTTTTTTTTTTCATTTTAGATTGGAATTATCCCTAACATCTTGTCATTAAAGTATGTGTCTGCATACAAAATCAACCATGTATTAAAAGAAAAGTTAAATTAATCTTCAAATTACATGGTTTAATTGGCAGTGATGCTCCTGGGTGAAGGGGATTACCCTACTCCCTTACAGCTGACTACATGAATACCCAATATCTTTTTCAGAACTACTTCTTATTATGTATTTTTTTAAATCACATCAATTTCCTTTTTATTGTTATTTACTTTTCATTTATTTCTGATTTAAAGTAAGTGTCATTTATCATGATTAATGGAAAAATTATTGTTTCAGATTTGACCATTTCCATGGGCATCCCATCAGTTATTAATATCATGTTTTTGCCCAGTTGGTCACTAAAAACATCTATTAAAATGAATAGTTCAGAAATATATTAGCAACTTGAATGAAATAGGTAATATTTATTTAAAGAATATGGCCATAATGTTAGGTCTTTATCTAAAACATATTCTTCTAGAAAATGAAAAAATGAATTGGTAATGAACAGAAGGACGCTAATTAGAGAACAATTTAGGATTTTCTTCTCCATGATCTTGAAATGAAAGACAGCTATCCAGGGATCAGAAGTTACATTGCAGAGACTAACTGCCTGTTTCGTGCCTCATTAAAAATCAAATTGGATTTTTGCAATTGCATACATCTATTATTATTATTAATAATGCTGATCAATAAAAACACAATTGCCTCACTAGGACCTGATTGCAGTAGTATCAAACAAGCCAAAATTAGAGCTCAAGTGGCTCTTTAAGGCCCAGGCACAGACCAAAGTTGAATGTTTTTAAGCCTGAGTAATGATTGCCAATAGAACATATTGCTAGGAAAGGTCCCTGTCACAAGAAAACACTATGGCAAATAGCACTAATTGATATCTCTGACAGCTGCATGAACAGAAACATCAAGGACTGATCAGACATGAACCTTTTAAGATCTTCACCCTATGAGAATGAGACATCTGTGATGTATAAAAACAGAGCTGATGACTCCGAAGTGCAGGAACACAGAATGGTATTGCTATCTGAAAACAGCAAAATGATTTCACATTCCCAAAGGGGAGTGTCCTAGTTATAGTGGCTGGGACCAGTTCATCACTGTATGGGTGTAACTGGAACTGTGTGTTCTCTGCCATTTATCATGAACGATGCATGAATGAAGGATGCATTGTTTGCAGCAGCTGCCCAGGACACACCTGACACCTCAGGCTATGAACTGGGTGCCTGAGAAAACAGAGATAGGAGGTTTCCCTGTCTTCACTGCTAATGATGCAGGTGTGATAACTCCCCATGCGGGAGTCATTAACACCTTCACACCCAACCTGAGGGGTCTTGTCTGCTAATGGGCTATCAAGTAGACCAAGATGTCCTGTGACTCGCTGAGTAAATTGCCCATTGTGAAACCCCTCACCCTGGGGGAGGTACTGGGCATTCCCATCTGAACCCAAGCATATATAAGCTTGGGGTTTGGGGTTTTGGGACACTCACTCATCCCATAGAAAGGAGGACCAGAACCTCCATAGGACTGCAACTGTCACTCTCGACCAGACTGTGACCACTAACCTTTTTGGAAGGAAAACAGGTTTTCCTTTTCTTTTTCTGCTTTGGACTCAGGGTGACCATGTGGTGCTCAGCATAGGGGCTGATGAGCACCATTGTGTTCGTGCGCCAGGGGACTGGGTTGTACAACTGGGTTTTGTGGGTTAAAACTGCTTTTTTTTTGCATCATTGTATTTATTGTAAACTTATTAAATTGCAGCTCTGACTTCTAGCCTCTTTTGAGTTGGGTTCATTTCTCCTGCCCATTTACCTTTAAACCAGCACAGAGAGGAATTCACTAACACAGATATTTTATCCTTATCAAATAAAAGTTTACAAGCATTTCAACTCATGTGATCATATAAATACCACAAAGTGACAATCAAAGTTCAAAAAAAGATCAGCATCTTACAAGGAATCCTTCCAAATGATATCTATGATCATTTCCACCAGAACAACTAATGTAAAACAAGGGCTGTTGACTTGACCAAGCACTGCATCATCTAAACCTCAAATGGGAAGAATTTGTATTAATTCTTTCATAGTTAAATTACTGAGTAACCCAAATAAAAGTCCACTTCACTAAAGATCTGCTTTTAGCCTCTCTCACTGCCCCACTAATTAATATTTCAGTAGCTGGTATAGGTCCATATCTTAACTCAGTGTGTCTTCTTATCTTTAATGAGGGCATTGCACAAATATACCACACTGGTGTTTAGAAATTCCATGGTCATCCATCATGTTTCAAATGAGACGTCTCCACTCTCTCAAGGAACAGCAAATATGATCTAAGAACAGAGTGCAGGGACTGCACCAAAGCAGGGAGAGTTTTAAACTCCTGTGCTGTAAACTGCAATATGGAAGTTTAAACAAATTGAATCCTTTAAGAGGTGGTGTGTCTCAATCCTGATGTGCATAAATTTATACTTTGATTTCTGCTAAGGCAAAGTATCCAAATGTTGCCTACTGTACATAGCGTACAGATTATAGATACTGTACATAGATTATGTGACAAACATTTGATTAAAGAAAGTGAAAATACTTCCTTGTTGCTCACAGTATGGTGACATTAAGCATTCATCCTGTTCAGTTCATCCTTATTCAGTCACTCACCTTCCTTCAAATTGCATCTAAAGGCAGCTTTGCTGCACTTTTACTATCCAATTCACTATGAATTGTGGTCTATAACACTGTCATTCGGAGACAATGACAAATATATTCATTTAAGATCATCTGACAAATTTTTGAACACTCTCAACCACCATTCAACCGTTCACGGACATTATTGAAAACAGAAAATACTTCTTTTATGTGCTTTCTCAGTTAAGGATAGTGAGGTTTAATTTCTTTCTTTCAAGTGGAAAATGATGCATAATAACAAGGCTTATACTTTAATTGGAATTACAAAACAACTCTACAGAAATACAGTTTGCAGTTACTGGTATTTTGTAATCATTTGGGAATTAAACTTGATTAATTCTTAAATTTGCAGTCTGTTAAAAACCTGTATAACTTTGTGTCTATATACAAAACTGTTTGAATTTATAGTCAGATATTCTCTATTTATACAAAAATAGTTTCTCTTTGCTTAAAAAAATTCTATTTTTCTTATGTTCTTGTTCTTTCAGGGATATCTTGCTCAGTAAGCCAAGATAAAATTTGTTTCAAGCTCCAGCTTTTAATAAAATTTGAATTTTTTCATCTATAAAATATACATTTCTTAATCTAAAATGTGTACTATCAACATGTAGAAAATACTTTTTTGCCATATTTAGTGAACTTGAGTAAATTATTATAAATCTACATTTTTCTTCTACAGATAAGCTAAACCCCGAGGTTTTTTTGAAAAATTTGGATAAAACACTCTGAGCTCTCCATTGTGCTGAGGCAGTGTGTTGTGACCTAAATCATTTAGGTCACTTGCTCTTTGTGCCACTGATTTTTTGTTCAGCACTTTTCATTTTCCTTTTAAATCTCTGATCGATGTAAGTAGCTATAAATTCCACTCCACTGGTAAGTCTGAAACTTATTTGTTTTTCTCTCAAGTGATATTTGTGCAAGTCAATAAATCCCAAGGAAAACTGGCAATACAAAACGTATTTTTTGTTCTGATCAAATAAATTTTTAATAACTGACTTTTAAAAAAATCTATACCATTGACAATGTTGATTTCAATTTCCTTGGAGTCAAGTTTTAGATGAAATTGGACCATACAATACGAGAATCAAGAAATGAGATTGCATCAAAAAATAATATAGAGACAATATAATCTCTCTTTATAAGACAGTCTAAAGGCTATTCAATTCAACACAGATCATGATATGCTGGCAGCAGACTTTCTACCTAATTTTTTACACTATTTGCAAATTGAATACAGTGAGGGGAATAGTTGTATATAACAAGATTTCCTTAGTTTTTGATCAGAAATATCTCAAGCTATTTTAGCCACTACACTCATGAATCTTGACAAATAACATGGGTGAGATACAGAGCCACAGAAGCTGCATATTAATTAGGAAAAATAGTATGTATACACAACCTTGGTTAAATTTCACTCTATAAAATATTTCTCCAATTTGTTTATGTAGGATCCTGTTACAGGTAATGGAAGGAATTAAATCCTTCCAGGGGCTGGTATAACTCAGCCTAAATGTGTCAACTGTACCCTACTCTGCCATTCCTCTCCACACATTTTAAAGGATGGTGCACTGTTTTTGGCTGGCATAGAGTTAACTTTCTTCATGGTAGCTCACACGGTGCTCTGGGTTGGATTTGTGGCCAAAACAGTGCTGGTAACACAGAGGTGTTGCAGATAGTTACTGCTGAGTAGGGCTCTCATCAAGGTCTTTTCAGCTTCTCGCACTTCCTCCCCAGCGAGGGGGTTGGGGGTGCACAAGAAGTTGGGAGGGGACACAGCTGGGACAGACGATCAGGACTGATCCGAGGGTTATTCCGTATTGTGTGGCATCATGCTCAGCATATGAAGATGAGGGCAAGGAGGAAGTGAGGGGACATATTTGGGATTGTGGAGTTTTTCTTCCCAAGTCACCCATACGGGTGTTGAAGCCCCGTTTTCCTGGACATGGCTGAGCATCTGCTTGTCCATGGAAAGCGGTGAATTAATTCCTTGGCTTGCTTTTCTTGCATGCACAGCTTCAGATTTAACCACGAAACTATCCTTAATTTAACCCCTGAAGTTTTTCAATTTTGCACTTCCAATTCTCTGCCCATCCTACTGCCCACTGTGGGGCTGAGCCGCCTGTCGGGGTTAACTCACAGCAGATGACTGGTTCATATACAAATATATATATATACAATCATCATTAGGAAATGAATCCATTTGCCCACACATAGGCCTCTGATGGTACATAAAACACATTAAATAATCAGAGATTAGTATTTCAACATAGAGTCTCTTTGTGAGATGCCATAGCTTAGCACAAAAACTTTCAGGGCCTGTCCTTAGGCTGCTAAGTTATTCCTCAGATTCAAAAATTCTGCTGAATAGCTTGTGATTTGCCCTTGCTCAGGTTTAAGTCATAACACTATTAACAACTCTATTAGATGGGTTTTGGTACAGATAACAAATACGGGGACAATCACAAGGAAACAAGAAATTCAATAGCTTTAAGCTGAATAACTAATCTATGGAAAATCACAGCTCATCAGAGACTCAATTGTCAAACAAACATATCAAGAATCCCCTGAAATTCCCTAGGACGCCTGAACTTGTAGATGTGAAGTGGTAAGCACAGAACACGCAGATAGCAAATTGGACTTGCAGAAGACCCTTGTACTACCAGAGCAAGTGCTAGAGACCAAGTGGTAAACCCTAGGATTGTCAAATGTCAGCAGAAATAAGGTAGGGGAATGCAGTTATTAATGCTAAAAGCTCCTCAGCAAACGAGGTCACAGCAGAGAAGTTGCGGATGCCCCACCCCTGGCAGTGTTCAAGGGCTGGATGGGGCTCTGAGCCATCTCTGGTCTAGTGGAAGGTGTTCCTGCCCATGTCTGGAGGGTTGGAATCAGATGATCTTTAAGATCCTTCCACACAGGCCATTCTATGATTCTACAATTTCAGTTTTAGGTAGCCTACTAATACCCTCTTCCCGCCCTCCCTCTCCCTCTCCTCTCCCTCTCCTCTCCCTCTCCCCTCTCCCTCTCCTC
>VWZG01013128.1:16718-29324 GCA_013396735.1 Grallaria varia
CATATTAACAAGTGACACTCATTAAAACAAATCACACAAAATGGTACTTGTATGATAACACAATGCGACAGTACTACTGCTTTCATAAACAAAGAATGAAAATTAAACTTTCACAGTAAAATGTTTCACTAGGATAGATTGCAAAGTTTGACGTGGTCAATTCATCACTGTAGGAATCAGACAAAGCTCAGTCTGCTGTAGTCAAGAAGCTCATCATTTCATTAAAATTGCAGTGTAGCTAGGACTCCAAGATTCCTTTATTAAAAATAATCACCAAGAAGCTGAATGGTAATTGTTAGCCTCCTACACCAGAATTTTTTCTCCCATAAAAATGAAGACTGAAAAGAAAAAAATGTAGTAATGGTCAAAAAAGCTGCACTGGACTCAGTGTGTACAGAAAGCTGATGGATAGATTCAGGGAGTAGTTTAAAATTTGTTCAGTAATCCAGAGCAGCACAAATGCTCTAAAGAAACCTAAACAACCTTTTCCAATCAAAAATTCAGGAAGGGAGAGTTTTAATTAATATTCTGAATTAAGTCTCTTTTGATTGCTCCTGGACTACACTTTGCAGCTTCATTGCCAGCCACACAGAAGAGCAGTAATGGGTGATAGTCCAAGGGCCATAACAGGCTAGAAAGTTTCCCACTGATATCTTTAGCCCAGGTCCCAGAGAGGCAGCAGGTTTTGTGAAGAGGAGGGTCCACCAAGTATGGCGAACCTTCTCTTCCCGTCAGAAGAGAGTCATCTACAATTATAACTTGCCTCTTCTTCCTTGTGAGGGTGCTCTTGATATGAGGTGTAGGCCTTTCTGACCTTGGAAACAACCACTGGTGTAGATGGACCATCATCCACATCATCCATTGACTGACCTTCTTCATCCAGAGCCTCATATCCAGGTACTAAGGCACCTGACAAGGTGAGGTCAATAAGGAGAGGGTTCGCCTGGCACTCTGAGCACAGACCTGCCTCCAATCCCTTTTTTCCTTTAAGTTACTGCTTTCTGAGTGGTGATGGGAAGGCACAGGATCCCCGTGATCTTATGCTTTTTCTGGTGGCTGGTCCTGTTTCTTTCTCAGACTCCCTAATGCCTCTCAACCTTTCCACTTCCTCACAAAGCCCTGACACCAGACTAAGCAGATACCTGCCTGATCACACCTCACACTGTGGTTCTCACTACCACCATCCATTACCAGTGAAAGGCTCTGCAATGCTCTGGGAAAGTACTGATATACAAATTTCAGCACGAAAGAGTGTATATGTTGGCTACAGTTCATCAGGGATAAAATATCTGCACACACTAAGAGCCAGAACACTGAGGCAGCTTGGTGTACCGCTAAAAGTGAGACATACAACAAAGGATGGCACAGCATGGAGGTGTTGTGGTCACACTCTGTTGACAAGGCAGCTAATGGGAACTAAACCAAAGGGAACTAAACCAAAGGAAGGGCCCAAGTGGTGACTGAAAACTGAACTTTGCTTCATTAACTCTACATTAATTTTTTCCTACAGGCTCCCTGATCTGAAGGAGAAAGTGGATGAGGCCTTCTAAAAGCAGCTTGAAGCAGTCTCAAAGTCACAGACACAGATTGCTGTAGGGGATTTTAACTACCCTGACATCTACTTCAGAAGCAACACAGCAAAGCACAAACCGTCCAGGAGGTTCCTGGAAGGCACTGATGACAAATTCCTGTCACAGGCAGTGGAGGATCGCACAAGGAATGGTGTGCTGCTACACCTCATACTAACAAACAGGGATGGCCTTGCTGCAGATGTGAACCCTGGCTGTAATGACCATGAGGTTGTAGAGTTCCATATCAGATGAGGAAGAAGCAGGGCAGCAATTAAGATTACAACCATGTACTTCAGGAGAGCTAACTTTAGCCTCTTCAGGAATCTTCTTGGAAGAATTTAATGGTAACAGGCCCTGCAGGAAAGAGGGGTCCAAGAGAGTAGGCTGATATTCAAGAATCACTTCCTTCAGGCTCAAGAATGGTGCATCCCAATGAGCAAGAAATCAGGCAAAAGGGGCAAGAAACCTGCATGGATGAATAAAAAACTTCTATCGTTACCCAAATATAAGTAGGAAATACCCAGGAGGAGGAAACAGGATCAGGTAGCTTGGAATGAATACAGAGATTGTCTGGGTAACCAGAAAAGAGATGGAGAAGGCCAAGGCCCATGTGGAACTAAATCTGGTCAAGGACGTCAATCAAGGACAACAAGAAGGGCTTCTTCAAATATATCAATATCAATTCACAAGGAAACTGAAAGGATAAGATGGGCCTGTTGCTAAATGAACTATATGGTCACAATCCTGTGCACTGTGCTCTAGGATGACCCTGCTTCGCAGGGAGGTTGGATCTTTAAATCTTACCCATGCTGTGATTCAAAAACACACATTCCTTTTCATACTCCCACATATGCTAATGACTAAAGTCAATCAAACTCCACCTAAACATGAAATTACAACAACTAACTTTACCTACTCCCCTCCCTCAAAAAACCCCAATATAAATACAGTTTAATAGGGGAGGGAGGTCAGAGGAGGCTCCATCTTTGTATTCTGGAATGGTTGACAGGCTATGCCTGTCTCCTTCACCACAGGGGCACCTTATGGGGTAAGATTCAAACAGTCAGAGACACTAAGTGGTTCTTCAGGAAATTCAGAAAGCAAGCTTGTGTTTGTGAGCATACTTTTAACACTACAGAGTCATCTCGAATGAAAAATGTATTCCTTATTGGCTGTATTATTCATATTCTGTGTATTCATGTCTGCTTCCACTGTCAGCCTGTTTATCACTGGCAATCCAATAACATCCTGCATTCCTGTTGCTCAATAAGCTACACTGTTTTGCACCTGGCCATGAGAGTTATTGAATGTGACCACACTTCTAGTCCAGCCATGGGAGTTCATTGGGCGCGACCAGGCGTACAGTGTATCGCATTGTTTGTGAATCCATAATTATGGTAGTTCTCACTGAACCCAACCAGGCTCTGCACTTTTCTTGTTTAGTGTTTAATTGACCATCACTTGGTATCTAAGCACAGAAGCCTGCAGTCCCCCGATATCAGAGGACCGGCTAGAATGCAAAGGAGTTTATTTTCTGCCAAATTTAATGACAGAAAAATTGGCCTTACTCTTAGTGCAACACATGCCCTGCAGCCTGAGAACACAGCACTTTCATGTTTTCATGGGAACTCTTTCTGAGCACCCACATCAGTTCTGGCAAGTGCAGAAGACATAGTTTTCTGACACATGGATGACATAGCCAAACACCTTCTAGGAGGGTGATGACTACCAGCTGAACTCACCTTTTGAACTCGTACGGGGTCAACCCATTACTGTGCATCCTTCTGCATTAACTGCTGCACCATGCCCTGCTTACTCACACTCCCCACACTGTTTTGTAGAAGTTTGGAGGTGGCCATGGATCCTCTGGCAATGCCCAGGACTCTTCAGCATCTCTCAT
The DNA here is from genome assembly GCA_013396735.1 of Grallaria varia. Taxonomy (NCBI): domain Eukaryota; kingdom Metazoa; phylum Chordata; class Aves; order Passeriformes; family Formicariidae; genus Grallaria; species Grallaria varia. The sequence goes on from VWZG01013128.1 coordinate 20,190, forward strand.
GAAAGCTGCCAGAACTCTGTTACCTTTGCTTTTCCCTGTTTCAAGAAACCCTGCTGTGCACCAAGATCTTCTGTTCCATTGCAGACCTGGCCAGCTCTGGAGCAGCTCACCTTGGCAACTGACTTATCACACACTCTAATAAGACTTTTTAACAAACCCCACAAACTATCACTGTGCTTATCTAGAGTCCTTCCCTTTTCAAGTTTACTGCTCAAGATTTGCCATTTAGCAGATATGTAAAAAGTCTGAAGCTTTCTGTTTAGATAAGAAGCAATTTCATAGCAAATTAAGAAATACAGAATTCCAATAATTCACCAAAAGCTGTAAGTGCTGTACTCCAAAACTTCTCTAAGTTTCAAGATGTAACCTGCTGTGGAGAATTATATATTCATATTCCTAATTATGTTAGAATAAAGATCTACCAAGAAGTTGCAATATAGAAAATCCTGGGCTTTACAACGTTTCCACAAAATAAATAAATACTACTTTTTACAATTATAATAAAGCACCAGCACCTATAATAACAGCTGGATTTGAAAGGACTGTTTACTGCTACTCTGATTTTAAAAATATTAGTGTAGCTAATTTTTTTGTTCACACTGGTGGTTAGTGTAGAAAAGACTCTCATTTCCATATTTTATTCTTCAAACACCTCACTCTTAAAATTTCACTGTATTGGACTGTATTGTTCAGCAGTGCGAATTCCTTCTTCATGGCTAAGTATGTGGATCCATAAAACTGTCTGCTCTACTAAGCAACATCATCTCTTTTAGTTTTTGAAGGATCTCAGGATTATGCACTGCAGTAATCTGACCTTCCCATCAAATCCTAAGGAGAGCAGGAAAATTTTAAATCCCTAACAAAAGCTATACTTAAGAACTCTAAATAACATCAAGAAGTTCCTATGAAACTGAAATCAGTGATATAGAAACACAACAAAAACAATTCTAGGATGTGACATCTAGTGACAAATTACAGTTTTGATAATTTCTAAACAAAAAAAATGAATTTTCTAATAACAAACTAAAAAACAAAGAAAAGAAACCAAAACTTTCTAAATGCACCAAATTTTTTAAAACCTCTGAATGAAGTTTTAAATCAAATTAAATATTTTTGTTTCCTTTAAAAATAATTTCCTATTTCCATTAAGCGCTACAATTTTTTCACAGTATAAAACATCTACACAGCTCTAAAGAAAATCCTAGGCTTGTAAGAAATATTTCCATTCTCAGTTAAAACATTAATCAAAAAAACATTAGCTGAGATGTTGGTAACCTCTCATACATGTCTAAAAGTACATTATGGTCATTACTCATTCTTTAAAATATATAGCTAAATTAAGTTAAATGGGTGATAATGCACATAAGGTAAAGAAAAATGTTATTGAGAGGGAAAAAAAAGGGGTCTTGAGGCATGATCAGTACCCAGTGCTCCCTAAGTCTGAATTTCAAACAGCTCGACAAATATAGCAGGCCGAGAAGATCACCTACGAGATCCCTATTTTACCAATTCTACTACTAGTCTCACAGTGACAGTGGAAAATCCAATTTACTGCATACATAGATGTTATTTATGAATATGTATCTGGCTCTTTTATGAAATATAAGTAATATTTGAAACTTTAAAATGTTGAGATGGTAATTTAAGGATTCAAATATTTTTGCAACAGCTATTTTATCCTCAGATTTTGCTGCATTGAAGAAAAACAATTTAGAAACAAAACACTCTGAAATTATAGATCTGGCCACCCCAAATGAACTTCATAGACTGTAATCATTCCTCTCTAGCTTTATGTTATGCACCTTCTTCCTTTTGCTTAGATACAATGTTCACTTGCATTTTGAAGTTTTCTCTCTTTTCCCTCAAAAATTATTAACGTCAAAAATATTTAGCCATTAGCTGCTTTGCTTACAAAGCACTCTACAGTTCAAATTTCCATATTGAGTGATGGGTCACTCATGGGGTGATGGGTCACAGAAAACCCTGTTTTCTGCTCTTAAAAAAAAAGTGAGTGAGAAGAAAATCCATTTACAATATCAACTCTTCTTTCATACAGATGAGATATATTGAAAGTTTACCAAGCCTCATCCATAATCCCATTGACTGCTCACTAATCATTTCATCACACTCAGGTTGACAAGGATCTTATCTTAATTTTCCTCTTTTAAAGTAATCTGATAGCAAGGGATAAATATCTAGCATATCTCCCTTCTTTCTATGTTGCTTACCTGCACTTGTAATCTCTATGCTTTCATTTTGAGCCATTTATTTAGATAATAATTATGAAAAAGGTCTGAGTCACATAGATTTGGCAATGATTGTACTTACTAGAAGCTGTCTAGGACAGCACAAAGCTCTGAATTATACAAATATTTGTCCAGCAAGTACTCCTCTGCCATCTGCTTGTATGCTAGTCACAATTATTCAACTGCATAAACAAGGAAGTCACCCAAAGAGATCGAAAGACAGCACTCAAAAATCTAAACAAAACTGTAGGTCCCCAGATCAAGACATGTATCATGTCAATAAAGACACTGAGGTGTTAGAGTGAGTCCAGAGAAGGGCAATGGAGAGAGTAAGTAATATGAGGCACTGCTGGGGGAGCTGGGGTTATTTAGCCTGGAGAAAGAGAGGCTTGTGGGAGACCTTATCACTCCCTACAACAACCCAAAATCAGGTGGCAGTGAGGTGTGGAGCATCCTCTTCTCACAAGTAACAAGCCTTAGCACAAGAGAAATGGTTTCAAGTTGTTCCAGGGGAGGTTCAGGTTGGGCAACAAGAGGAACTTATTCATGGAACTCCCCAGGAAGGTGGTGGAGTCACCATCTCTAGAAGTGCTCAAGGAAAGACTGGATGCGGCACTCAGTGCCACAGTTTAGTTGGTAAGGTATTGATCAATCAAAGGTTTGACTCACTGACCTCAGAGGTCTTTTCCAACCTAAATGATTCTGCGATTCTCTGGCGGCAGATTCTTTTCTGTGACACATTCAGTAAACCTTCACCTCCTAATTTCCCATTAACCTAATAAGGCCCATTCAGGAGAAAGCTACATGTTCTCAATTTCTATTAAAAAGCTATCCAATTACTACTTGTTATAATGACATAATGTTTACCATTACTGCTTAAAGCACTAGATGAGATTATTGCAAATGTAGAATTCCTATGGGTAAAAGAGATTTACATGGCAGTTATTTCAAAGGTAGCTTTCATAATGATGACAGTATTTTTCAGATAGATAGGGTGTCTTAAAACTATGATGTTGAACTGGAAAATGCACATTATAGGCAGTTCTATAGGATAAGTCTACACTGCATGTTTTATTTCAGCAGCAAAAATAACCAACTAGCAAACACAAATCAGTTATAAAAAGTAAATACCTATCACAATGATAAAAGTACTTCCATTCTGGTCAAAAAGCAAAGGGTTCCCAACCAAAGGACATCTGCAATATAAGTCAAGCCTTATTACTCAAAGTTCTAGAATTTCTCCAAAATCACTAGTGCTGCCCAGCTGCAAGACTCTAGTTCTTTTGTCCTCCAAGAATTAATTTTTAATATTGTAGAAGAAAACCAGCAAGCTGTAGACCAGTTGGTTAGCTGAATACCATACATAATCAGGTAAAGTGAATTCTTCTTCTCAATGTTCTACTTTCTCTCCAGACACCATTTCTATGAAGAACATGTTGCCCTAACATTAAAAGATAACACAGTCAGCTACTACTCTATCAAAGGGATGACAAACATGAGACACCATACAAAAGAGTAAAGGTTCATGTGTATTATCTGTTCCTCAGGATAAGAAGGTCTTTAAAACAAGGTTTCTATTTGCAATGGCATCTTTATTTACAGTTGATTTGAGTAACACTTACTTAACAACATATCTCCTACTATTGCTCTGATGTCCAAAAACCAGAGAAATAAATCGATTTTCAAATCTAGTTTAGGATATTTTTACAGCCTCTGCTTCTTTTCATAGACCCTTATATCTGCCCAGTTCTCAAAAGTTAAATTTTGTGGAATATGAAGTTAACATATTCATTACTCATTTTATGAACTCCATGCCAATCTATGTGTAATTTTGTTATGGCACCTTTGGATACACACCGTTCTCCACTGAAAAAAAGCAGACAGTAACAATGACTCTCCACCAAGAGATTTTTCTGTCATAGTATCACTCTGTGAAATATAGGCTACTGGAGAAACTGGAAGATGTCCAGGCTGCAGTGCCATCCTTAGTATGTTGACAACGGTTTATGATTTCTAGTTGTCAGACTCGGACAGTGTAGTCTCTCAGCTTGCCAAGTGCCCTGCTGTGATAAGGTACAAGGAATAACTAAGCTGCTTAAGTTCAGAGCTGACAAGACAGATGTAATGCTTGTTGGTAATGAAAACAACACACAGCCATTCCTGAAGACCACACAGTCAAACTGACTGAATGTTCCTAGCAAATGATCTCACATTACTACATATATAGAGAAAATATGCCACTCCTCCAGAGAGAAAATGTTGTTCTCTGTTACTTGGGATAATTTTAGGCACTCATCTGGAGTTTAAGCTGTGGCTGTCCAAGAGACCATACTTTCTTCTGGTAACAGTGGGATCCAAAACAGCATGAAATAAATTACTGTTCAAAAAGACTCACTGTAAACAAAGGCAGGACAACTCATTAGTCTCTAAAAGAATGCGCCATTTTTCCACTAATAAAACTTTAGGTAAAACAGATACCTTATCTCTTTTTTTCTTGGAAATAGCATATATAGAAAGCTCACAGAAAGCTACTTCAACTTATGGGGAAAAAAAAGGTAACCTCTGACAGCAGCTCAACTGTCTCTTTTTTTTCTTGAAAATGAACATTAACCTGAGTTACTTTAAATCCCCAGTATCTGCTGTGCAACTCAACTTACCACTTTGTTCAGCAGCTCCTTACAAATACTATTTCAAATAGCAGTCAGGTTCCTAAAGGAAAACCAGTATGTGTTCATATAGACAGGTTCTCAAGCTTATAACCTGAACTGGACCTTCTTCCCTAAAGGGAACAGGTCTCACAGCAATGTTCCAAGGATCACCACAGCTATGCCTTGTGGCACAGAACATTAAAGGAGGAGGACAGAAAAAAAAGTAGTTAGAAGTACTAAAAATCCAAATTTAACCTCTGAGAGCTAAACATTCTCACTGAACTGACTTTTGAACTATTTCCCATTATGTCCAAATAGTTAGTTTACCAATTACTCATCACTGTATCCCCAAAACGCATCAAATCTATGAAACAGCATGTAGTATAAGTAACAAGCAGAAGGGTCTAGAAGTGACTGTGCAGCTGGAAAGTTATGATTTAATCAGAGTCACTGTAACATGGTGGGACAAATCTCTTGACTGGAGCACTCCGAGTGATAGCTATAAAGTGCTCAGAAGGGACAGGCAAGGGAGGAGGGGCAGGCAATTTGCTCTCCATGGACTGATTGCACAGACCCGTCTTGGAAAAAACAGCAGTGAACAGATCAAGAGCTTGCGGTTGAAAATAAGAGGGAAGCCAACAAAGAAAATCCCATGGTCTGTCTTTGTTACCGGCCACCCAACTGAGAGGAGCCTTTTGACAAAGCCTCCTGCCTTCAACTGCAGGAAGCATCACTCCAGCAGGTTCTGATCCACTTTGGGGACTTCAGTCGCCCTGACATCCGCTGGAAAAGCAGCTTGGCAAGATACAAGCTGTCCAGGAGACTCTTGGAGAGCATGAGGGATAATTTCTTAACCCAGGTGACAGACAGCCAGCTGACAGAGGAGAAGTGTTGCTGTACCTGTTGCTCACTGTCACAGATTAAGTCACTGGAGAGCTCAAGATCATGGCAGCTTGGGCTGAAGTGATCACGCCCTGGCAGAATTCACAGTCTCGAGGGATCCAGGACAAACAAAGATTAAAGTCAGTACCCTCAATTTTAGGAGCCTGAACTTGCAGTTACTTAAGGAATTAGTGATGGGACTCCCTGGGAAACTGCCCTCCAGGGACAATCTGGCCAAACTGAAACACAAGCAGGAAAACCACAGCCAATGGAACCAGGGCCATGTATCCTGGGAAGAATACAGGGGCCCTGCCCGGCCCTGCAGGGACAGGATTGGGAAAGCTGAGTTACAGCTGGAGCAGAGTTTGGCAATGGATGCAAAGAGAAGTAAGAATGGCTTCTACAGGCAGGTTGGTCAGAAAAGGAAGAATAAAGAAAATATTAGGTACTGAGGGGGTTTTTGGGTTTTTTTTGCCTCAGTTTTCAGTACCAATCAATCTGCCCACATCTCTCAAGTCCCTGAATTTCAAGACAGAAACTGGGAGAAGTCCTTCCTATTCTAAGAGACTATCAGGTTCAAGACTACCTGGGGAACCTAAATATACAGAAGACACCGGGACCCTATGAGATGTACCCCAGTGTCCTGAGGGTGTCAGCAGGCATAGCTGCCAAACATCACATCTTAGAAGTCACGGCAGTGAGAGAAAGTCCCCAGTGAATGAAGGAAAGGGAATATTCAACACTTTTTAAAATGTAAGTCTATAAGAGAAAAAATTTCTTCTATAATCTTGCATCATCTCTGTGTCCATGGTAAGATAGTTTAAACTGGACCATCATTGAAGTTATTACCAGTATGATTTATGAGATCATAAAGTGGCATTTTTCAATCTTGTAGAAATTTACCTTTTTATTATCCATAAGTCTAAATCAGTTTGGAATAAATTTTGTTCTGCTACTGACTATATACACATTAAATACATTTAAAAAATACAAAAATTATCATCAACATCACTGGGGGATTACCTCATTATATTTTTATTTCTTGAAAGTCCCCACATACCATGTCCTCTAGAATCTTAGAATGGTTTGGCTTTGAAGGGAAAAATGAAGATCTTCTAGTTCCAAGCCCACTGCCATGGCAGGGACCCCTTTCACTAGACCAGCTTGCTCAAAGCCCAGTTCAATTGACCTTGAACACTTTCAGTGATGAGGCATCCACAAGTTGTATTGGCAACCTTCTTCCAGTATAGTATCACTTTCACTGTAAAAATTTCCCTTGTATCCAGCCTAAATCTACCTTCTTTCAGTATAAAACTGTTGCAGCTTGTCCTGTTACTGCAAGTCCTGGTAAAAAGTATTTCCATGTCTTTCTTAAAAGTTCCTTTTAAGTACTGAAAGGACACTGTAAGGTTTCCCCAGTGTCTTCTCCAGGTTGAACAGCTCCAGTTCTCTCAGCCTGTATTCATAGCAGAGGCGCTACAGTCCTCTGATAATTTTTGTCTTAGACCCATTGTAACAGATCCATTATTTTTTCTTCTGCTGGGCACCACAGAGCTGGATAAAATACTCCATCTGCGAGTACTCTCATGAGAGCAGAGTAGCGGGGGAGAGTGCCTTCTGTTGACCTGCTGGCTATGCTACTTTTGATGCAGCCCAGGATGCAGTTCAGTTTTTTTATACCCTGTACCCCCAAGTTCTCCTCCACACAGCTGCCCTCAATCAATTCCTCCCCCAGCCTGTACTGATATTTGGGATTGCCCCTACACTGAACACAAGGGTAATACAAGATTATAGAAGAAATTTTTTCAGTTTTAAATTTACACTTAAAAATACCTCAGTTCCATATATATTTAATCACCACCTAAATAAAAGAAGTAACAACATGCACAACAACCTTGTGCATGTAATAAGAGATTCATTTTCCTGGATTATGCTGTCTACAAATTCATTTCTTACAGATACAAACCTGGTGTTGGTTTTCTTTTCCCCAGTTTTCTAAAACATTACTTAAATTGTGCATACACTGGGCATATTTAATCCTTGATAGTTACTACACTTGTATCAGCAGACTTGTTTATGTCTCTTTCTGTCCATGTCTTCAGACATTATTTACAGTCACGCATATCTAACATTTTCCATATCTTGAATAAGACTTGATAGTATGGTACCACTGCAAGATACAAATTTGACAGTTTGCAACAGGATCTGCTCTTTGTAGCAAATTATTCCTACAGTAAGTACTATATAGCCAGAAAAGTACATTCTTCTAATATACGTATTAAAAATATCATGAACACTGTGACTAAACCATGTACACTAAATTCTATTTCGTACATGATGACAATGAGTCACTACATTTTTAAGGAATTATATATTACAGTAATGAACTCTTGCATCATTTTTAGTTTAACATTTTTTAACATCAAGTGTGCCACCAAAACCTATTTCATAAAGAGTTTCAAAAAAAAATTTGGAAATACTTTAAAATCTGCCTCCAAATTTCTGTCAGTTTTGCTCCCATTGCCTGTGAATGTGTGGAATGAGCTAGTTAATGCATGAATGTATGTATGGTATAACGATTCTGCTCAATCGTACTTCCAGCAATATTTTTGGAAATATTGAAAAGCAATCAATATTTCTTTGTATTACCAGAAACACATAGCAACACTGGTGTACCTCACTGCAAGTGCTTCTTTACTCTTTCACAAACACAGCTATAATAGTTCTACTACCTCACTGCAGTTTAACAAATGAATTTCATTGCACATTAGAACATAGAAGATGAGCAGTGTCCTCAAATGTCTTTAATCCTTTTTGAGGTTCCATACATCATTAAAATAGAATGACAGGGAAGAGAATATTTGCTCGTTCTTTTAAAAGCTCATACACATTTTAGCTTTGATTCCATTCTTCAGTGCCATACCACTGAGAAAACTCTGTATTTTCAGAATTGATGTACCTTTCAATACTATAATCTCTGGCTTTCAAGCTCACTATTATTTGCCTTCAGGTGCAAATTTTAAAGTGTATAGCCTTCTAAAAAACTTTATGACTTCAGCCAGATACTGAAAGGCTTGTAGATCAGTCATCATCACAGTGTAGATTTCTTTTCAAAATAATGTTCCTCACTCAGAGTACACTTGTGGTTATACTCGGTTCACTTGTCAAATACAAATTTGAGGTCATCAAAAGCTTCAGGGCAACTTCAGCTATTCCAAAACTCATTTTCTACCTCTATTTTGTTGGAGAAATAGTATTTCAAATATAAAAATAATAGGAAACTCTACAGATAAAGAAACAAAGGCATCTTACATGTATGTCTCAGTACAACATTGCAGCAACTGCCTATAAGGACGAAG
>VWZG01013129.1:0-41844 GCA_013396735.1 Grallaria varia
TCCCTGCCACCCCATCCCTGCCAACAGAGCCATTGCCATGCCTGCTGGGTGCCCGCAGGTGCCCCGTGGCTCTGCTGCCTCTCAGACAGTGGGCACGGGTATTTTTAGTGCTGCCAGACACTCGATACCTGCCAAGGTCACTGCGTGTGTGACAGAAGTGACGACGAGCCGACGTGGCAGCGCATCCCAACCCGGCAAAGGGTTTGGGGCTGTTCAGCCTCTTGCCAAGAGAGACCCGGGTTGTGCTTTTTGCTTTGGTTCCTTGAGGTCCTGCAGCTGCCTCTGCTCAAGGTGTCACCCAGAGGTGCTGCCCAAAGAGTGGCAGGAGGTGCTGGACAGTCTGTGCTCAGGAGGTTTGGGGGATGTTGGAGCTCCTTTTGGGTTTGAGGGAGGGGATTGTCCCGCTCTGCTCTGCACTGGCCTCATCTTGAGGACTGGGGCATTTTGGGGCACCGCAATGGAAGGAAAACCTGACACCATTCGAGTGTCCAAAGGAGGACAGAGATGGGGAAGGGCCTGGAGGGGCAGCGTGTGAGGACACTGAGGGCACTTGGGGGGTTCAGCTGGAGAAGAGGAGACTGAGGGGACACCTCAGGGCAGGTCCAACTTCCTGAGGAGGGGCAGAGGGGGGGCAGGCACTGATCTCTGCTCTGGGGGGCCCAGGGACAGCACCCAGGGAATGGCTGGAGTTGTGTCAGGGCAGGCTCAGGTGGGATCTCAGCACAAGGTTCTTCCCCCAGAGGGTGGTGGGCACTGCCCAGGCTGCCCAGGGCAGTGGGCACGGCCCCAAGGCTGCCAGAGCTGCAGGAGGGGTTGGATGATGCTCTGGGGCACAGAGGGTGACTCTTGGGGCTGGTCCTGTGCAGGGCTGAGGGTTGGGCTGGATGGTCCTTGTGGGTCCCTCCCAGCTCAGCATATCCTGGGATTCTGGGAGCCCATCAGTCATTTCCCTTCCAGGGATACAAAACCCAGAGAAATGGGTAATGGGGGGAAAACATGGAAAACTTGGCTTATTTTGCCCTGAGCCCTGTGTGATGAAGGCCACAGAGGCAGAGTGGGATTGTTCTAACTAGGTGGAAAACCATTTCTCTTTTTTTTTCCCAGGTCCAGGCAGCATGCTCTGGCCACCAGGCTGCTCCGCTTTGCACAGCAAGTTTGCTGCAGTCAATCAGTCACGTCATTCCCTTCCTGGACAAATCTCCTGCTGGATTCTCCCTCAGTTTAGGCAGATTCAAATCTGTGTGCAGTGTTAGAACCAGCCCAGGTGACACTGGGTGGCTCAGGGTGGGGGGTCCAGCCATGTCCACGCTCAGACACCGCACGAGGCAAACTCCAAATGGAGGTGACAGTCACAGGGCGAGCAGAGAACTGCCCTGACAGCTGCTCTGCGCTGCCCAAACCACATGCTCACAAAGGATTTTCCACTTCAGGTGCCTTCTACAAGTGGTAATGAACTAACCCTGCTGATAGCCCTGCTGGCACAGGGAGGAGGTGAAGCCAAGGATGTCTGAGCTCCTGGGAAGAGTCTCCACCAGAACAGGATGCCCAGGGAGAGCCTCTGGGGCTGGGCTGGGATTGCACGTGTGTGTGTCCATCCCTAAAAGTCTCCACAGCTCAAACAGCTGCTTTGCTGCTTGAAAGAACAAAGATTTGAAGAAAAATAACTTTCGTCCATTTTTAAATGAAAGGAGTAGTTAGTTATTAAATTGAATTAGGAGAGAAAACCAAGGATGTCTGAGCTCCTGGGAAGAGCCTCCACCAGAACAGGATTCCCAGGGAGAACCACCCTCCTCCCTCTCTGGGGCTGGGCTGGGATTGCACGTGTGTGTCGTCACCCCTAAAAGTCTCCACAGCTCAAACAGCTGCTTTGCTGCTTGAAAGAACAAAGATTCAAAGTGCTTCTTCCATTTTTAAATGAAATTAGGAGGTGAGGAAGGTAAACTGAGGCACAGATTCATCACATTAAGACCTTAAAGCCTGAAGTGTCAGGGCACAAAAGCTTCAAGCAAGTGGCACACACCAGACAGTTCCACCCAGCTGCAGACTAATGTCTTTGCTAAATGACTTTAAACCTAATGACATGTGACATGCAAAGATCAGGCTGTTCACTATTGCGGGACAGAGAGAGATAATGATCATTTATGAAAAACAAACCCCAGGAGGAGCCGGTACCACCCAGCAGAAATGTGACTTTGGGTAGGAAGGGATGTGAGGGCACGGGGAGTTCACAACCTTGCCAGCGTGTAAAAGTTGGACTGGCTGTTTAGGAGGAAATAATAGTACCAGTGTGTCTAGACAGAGCTTGGAGTGACTGAGGAAAACAAGATTTAGCCATTGAAAAAGTCATTATTTCAAGATGAAACTACAGATTTATATCTCAGCCCTCATTTTCTCCGAGTGTGTGATTGCTGAGAGCTGACGTGCAGCAAAGCTGCAAATTTCTGCCCGCCCTGGAAAGAATTTGCTTAATAAAAGACTGTTAGTTTGACTCGCTAAGTACCAATCGCTGAGTATTGGCAATGATGGCTCCGATCCTTCCTCTAAACCATCAGGCTTGGAAATCCCCAGGGCAGGAGGGAAAAGCGCAGCCTCTGCACTGACAAAGACCTGGGGAGAACCACAATGAAAACAGGTGGGTCTTTTCACACACAGAGAAGATGGTTTGGGTTGGAAGGGACCTTCAAGGTCATCTTGTTCCACCCCTGCCCTGGGCAGGGACATCTTCCACCTGCCCAAGGTGCTCCAAGCCCTGTCCAACCTGGCCTTGGACACTCCCAGGGATCCAGGGGCAGCCACAGCTTCTGTGCCCAACCTGTACCAGGGCCTCAACACCCTCCCAAGGAACAATTCCTTCCCAGTATCCCATCTATCCCTGCCCTCTGGCAGTGGGAAGCCATTCCCTGTGTCCTGTCCCTCCATCCCTTGTCCCAAGTCTCTCCTGGAGCCTTTTTAGGCACTGCAAGGGGCTCTCAGCTCTCCCTGGAGCCTTTTCTCCAATCTGATGGACCTGGAGCAGCCAAGGATGGAGGAACCCTTTGGACAGCTCATGGATTGTGATGCCCAAAGTCCTACAGAGGCTTCCAGGCAAAGCCAGGAGCGACGGGAGGATCCGATCCCACCTCCTGCTCCCCTCCGTGGGGCGTTTGCCGTGCCAGGGGCTGCCGAGCAGGGCCAGAGAGCAGCTTTGGAAGGCTGAGCTGAGGCAGATCCCTCCAACCCTGCTCAGTCATCTCTCTGCCACCAGGGATTTATTGACTGGGGTGGGCAGCTGGAACCATGAGCCAGAAATCCCCCCTGTCTTTCCCCCCGAGCAATGGGATCAGGCATCCAGCAGGAACAGGAGTGGAACGAGCCGGGCAGGAATGCCCGTTCCAGGCACATGGATGCAGAAGAGGTGCTATAAATTGGGATACAAGGGGTCCCGTTTTCTCCCCCGTACTCTGGAACAGCAAGAGAAATAAGGTTTGCAAAGCTTCCCTCCCCTCCTTGGAGCTGTTCTCCCACTGCGAGGGCAGGATTTGCCCTTTGGCACAGGAAAAAGCAAAGACTTCTTGGAATAATTGGTTTTGAGGCTTTTTTGGTAATGCTGCATAATGTAAAATAGGAAGGAAAAGGTTCTGTTTAACTTCTATTTTATTTTATTTATTTTTTTTTTTTAAAGAAAAACTTTTCCTTCAGAAAATTGGAGGAAAAAAGGTAATTGCAGACCCAGGGGGAATTTTTACTTCCATCTCGAGCACTTCCAGAAGTGATCATAAAAATAATGGTGAATTCTAAGCAAGGCTGCTGCAAACTGGAAAATGGGCAAGTTTCATGTGAGCGCTTTCCGAGGGGACACATCAAACTCTTCCTGAGCACAGCCAGCAAGCCCAGGCTGCTTAGCAGGAGAGGGACACGTTTGGTAAAGATTTCGATCACCTCTCGGTGCTTTTGCAGCGAAAAAAAGGAAGGTTTTACTCCATGAAACCATCGTAGAACTACCTGAACACCCACAGGAAGGGGACTCCTCCTCCACCACATGCCAGGAGATGCTCTGATCTCCTCAGGGCTGAGCAGATCAAGCTTGTCTTTTCCAGCCACATTCCCTGAGCTGCCACAGAGCCCTTTTCCCGGTGGGACAGGAGGGAATTTTATGCTCAGCTGAAAAAAAGGGCAGGACGTCGGCAGAGAGGCAACCGGGAGCTTTTCTGGGGCATCCTCCTCCTCCTTAATGGAATGTAAAACACAGTGTCATTATTTTCATTTAATAAAGTGGAACAAACTTAAGATGCTTAAGTGTTGATTAGAGGCTTTGATCTCTGCAAGCACGATTAGTGTCCTTCTGTCGGGGGAAGTCACTCGGAGCGGTGGATCTGCTGATTCTGCATAATCCCCCCGTTAATTCTGTGTCAGATATTGTGTTTACTGCAGGCACATGACAGGCCTTTTCTTCTGCCTTTTTTCCCCCCTTCTGAACTGTTCTTGACCCGGAATTTTTGTGGGTTTGTCCCCATGTTGTTGTTCCTCCCCTTCCCCTTTCGTGTAGACACAGGGAGGGAGGTGACAATCACCCTGGTTGTGACACACAGAGCGCTGTGCTTGACAACGTGTGACAGCCCAGGGGATGAAACAGCTCCTCTGTGGCCTCTTAAAAACCAGAGTTCAATCCTCTGTGTGGGCCATTCACTTAAAGAGTTGGACTCCATTGATGACCCTTGTGTGTCCCTTCCGACCCAAAATGTTCTGCAATTCTCTTGTGACTCTGCAGGGGAAAGGGAGACCAAGCAGAAGGCACTTGGGTTCAGGTCTGGGTTGTCCTCCTGACCGTGATGAGAAGCCAGGATGTGTCTCAGCTTCCCCACTTGTGAAGGAAATGTGACCTTGTGGGACACCACAAGACAACACAGTGGAGGAGGAAAAATGAAATCAGGGACACTTCCCCCATGCCTGGAAGTGTCCAAGGCCAGGTTGGACGGCGCTTGGAGCAACCTGGGCTGGTGGAAGGTGTCCCTGCCCATGGCAGGGGGTGGGACTGGATGGGCTTTAAGGTCCCTTCCAACCCAAACCATCCTGGGACTCAATAAGTGCTTACACTGAAGCTTTCTCTGTTCCCAGCAGGGCTTGTGCTGTCACAAGACAACTCCACAAACTGCTCATTCTCTGAGTCCTGGTTTCCACTTTGCTGGAAGCTTCAGTTCATTCTGGCACCAGCACATCCCTGCTCGGGGTCTGGTGGGCTGCAGATCTGTCCTGGGTGTTGGAGCCCCCAGTTCAATATGGAATGAAGTGGAAATCATGGAATCATCACAGAATCACAGGATGGTTTGGGCTGGAAGGGACCTTAAAGATCATCTCATCTCACCCCCTGCCATGGGCAGGGACACCTTCAATCAGCCCAGGTTGCTCCAAGCCCCATCCAACCTGGCCTTGGACACTTCCAGGGATCCAGGGGCAGCCACGGCTTCTCTGCCCAACCTGTGCCAGGGCCTGCCCACCCTCCCAAGGAAGAATTCCATCCCAATATCCCATCCAGCCCTGCCCTCTGGCAGTGGGAAGCCATTCCTTGTGTCCTGTCCCTCCATGCCTTGTCCCAAGTCCCTCTCCAGCCTTCCTGTCAGGCCCCCTTTCAAACAGCTTTCAAATCCAAACAGCTTCATTTCCTCTTCCTCAGTTAAAATAAAGTTGGATAAAACAGTCACGGAAAACTGTCCCTACATCTCTGACCAAAAAAAAAAAAGCAGAGATTTATCTCTCTGCAGCAGCCTCACTGTGGAGAGCGAACATCTGGGTTTATTGTTCCACGTCACGTAACATAAATATATTCCACTATTAATTTCAGAGGAATTTTTGCAGGGCCTTTAACAGACAGCAAAGCCTCCTCGTAGCCTCTGGTGAACGCGGGGCTGATAATCTTTGTGTTTGGTTGACAGTTCTGAAAAGAATTCAGGGAAAATCACACCAAAAAGTGGTTTTAGGACATTTTGGCAAATCCAAAAATGAAAAGGCTTTGCTTTTAGCTCAATAAAAGACATCAGTGATGCAGTTAATAAGCTAATAGATCCTTCCCACCCATGCACAGCTTTGATAGGGTTTAACATGCTGGGAAGGAATTCCAAAGCCAGGATTAATTCACACTTCCAGAGTAACCCTTGCTGTTTGGGAACCCCTCGTCTCAGCTGAGCTGCTTTCCCTCTCATCCCACAGAGCACAGAAAAACCAATCCCGGGGAACACAGAAACATTTCCACGCCACCAGACCTGCACTTTGCTCCCTCTAAAACCAATTCCAGCTCAAAAAACATCCTCAGATATTCTCCGAGCCCACTGGAAGTGCCTTTCCCTTCGTGAAGGGGACCAGACCTCGAGTAGATGTGCCCAAAATGCCAAGAAAAGTGGCAGAGGGGAATGTGAGTGGTGACCTCCACACTCTGCCCATGGGAACAGCATGGGCACATCCCTCTGGAGGGACACTTGGCACTTGGGAATGTCCCTCTGGCTGCCTCCTCCCAGCCCAGCCTGATGGATGCACCTTCCAGCGTGTCTTTCACTGCTCTTGGGAGAATAATGAGGGAATTTTGCCATGATTGCCTCACTTACACGTGCCCACTCCTGCTCTCCACACCAAGGAGCTAATGGGGAGAAGATTTAATAGCGTGATATCACTTTAATGTGAAGACCATAAATAAAGCTCTTATAACTCCCTAATTACGTCTGCATTGCACCCATTAACCATTCATCTGCATACAGGGCTCTGTGCAGTGACAGCCTGATTCCAAAGAGCTTTCCATATGAAAATCTTGGAAAAAAGGGGGAGAGAGAAAGAAAGGGAGGTTTGAAACTCTGGCTCCAGACTTGCACATCTTTTGGGTGTTGGGATGATCCAGGAGCAGTCCTGACACTCAACACTAAAGGGTGTCTGGCATTTCAGCAGGGGGAATAAAAGGTCCCATCTATTCCCGCTGTCTGTGACACCACTTGGGAGACTCAGCGGATTCCTTGGATGGCAAAGCTTGGGAATGCCACGGATGAGCTCCGGTGGGTGCATGGGGAGCTGAGCCAGCAAAATCCAATCTGCAGGAGTGATGGGAGCTCCTGCATCCTCACCACAGTTAAACAAGCTCAGTCACTTGGAGCAAATAAAAGCGGTGTGTGTTCGATGGGTTAAACTCCTTGTGCATTCCATGTCCAAGGATTCCTGGTCCCCACTGCCCCGAGCACATCCTGCAGATCAGACAGAGCCACGGTGGGCAGGATGCTAAAAGCTCTCCCGAAGTTTCTCTGTTGTTAAGGCTGAGCAGGGGGACGGGGTTTTGTTTGCCCAAAGGTCTCGGTTTTCACACTGGTTTCATTCAGTGTCAGGGAGAAAAGAAACCCCAAAATGCTGACATTGGCTGCAGGGTGTGGGGCTGCAGCGCTGGCTTGGGGATGATGTCATGCATTATCACTTGCCAGGCAAAAATACCCTTTCAAAGCGAAAAGTGAGGTAGAACGGAGCAAGTGAGATGTTTTATTTAAAAATACCAGCGTTTTGACTTTGCCTGAACTTCGCTCCAGTTCGCTGCAATGACAGAATTCCAGGGAAATCAGGATAAATCCAGACAGCCCTTCCGTGTCAAGAAACGCTCAGGGACCACGACAGAGCTCCTGGCTGAGAATCACAGAATATCCCAAGCTGGAAGGGCCACACAATGACCATCAAATCCAACTGCTGGCCCTGCCTGGGACATCCCAAAAATCCCACCCTGTGCCTAAGAGCTTTTATTTAAAGGCGGTTAAGGTTTGAATACAAGCCACACTCCTGCCAGTAAAAGGGGAACACAACCTTTGGTCCTGTGGGATAATTACACTGCGTAAGGCATGGCCTGATGGAAACCTCTCCTTTTCCTTTGGCAGGGAAAAAGCTCCTCTGGCTGCTGAGGGGCTTATGTTGAGTTTCGGTGATGCAGCAGCTGTTCCAGGGCAGGGAATCCCAAATGGAGTTCAGAGGGGGCTGTGGATGATCTGCACAGCACAGGGGCTTGGAACCCACAGGATCATAATGTCATTCATGTTGTGGCACCTTCAGAAAGGGCTTTGGAGCTCTGACCAGTGGCCAAAATGCCCTGTGACTGGGCAGGCTCTGCTGCTTCTCCGTGCAGAGTCACAGAGTCACACGGTGAGTCAGGCTGGAAGGACCACAGCGGGTCATCTGGCACGGGGTTGTGTCCAGAGGGGTCTGGAATATCCCCAGTGAGGGACATTCCACCCCCTCTTTGGTCTCTGCTCAGCGCTGGGTCACTGCCCAGCAAAGAAGTTCTTCCTCCTGTCCAGGTGGAACCTCCTGGGCATCAGTTCCTGCCCGTTCCTCTTGTGTCATAGCTGGGACCCCCGAGCAGAGCCTGGTCCCTGCTCTGCCCCCTCCCTGCAGGCACTGCCACCCATGGGCAGGTCCCCCCTCAGTGTCCCCTCTGGAGGCTGAACAGCCCCAACTCCCTCAGCCTGTCCCGCTCCCAGAGATGCTCCAGCCCCTTCAGCATCTCTGGAACCTCTGCTGGACCCAACGCTGCAGCATGTTCCTTACTGTGACCATGCCCAGGTGGAGAGAGAGGAAGGAGAACCACCAGAGAGGAAGGTGAACCATGAGAGAGGAAGGTGAACCACCAGAGATAAAGGTGAACCATAAGAGAGATGAAGGTGAACCACCAGGGATGAAGGTGAACCATCAGAGATGAAGGTAAATCACCAGAGAGGAAGGTGAACCACCAGGGATGAAGGTGAACCATCAGAGATGAAGGTAAATCACCAGAGAGGAAGGTGAACCATAAGAGAGATGAAGGTGAACCACCAGGGATGAAGGTGAACCACCAGAGAGATGAAGGTGAACCACCAGAGAGATGAAGGTGAACCACCAGAGAGATGAAGGCGAACCATAAGAGAGAGGAGAGTGAACCACCAGAGATGAAGGTGAACCATGAGAGATGAAGGTGAACTGTTCCCCTCTGTGTGCTCAGGGTTTCTGACCAGTTTCAGAGTCTTAAGTTGTGTTAAACTCCAGTAAATCGGGATAACCCCACAGACTCCTCTGAAGAAAAAGAGACCAGGCCTAGAGATGTAAACAGAGATATATTGATGGAAAATACAGGTGCTGAAGTTTGTCATTTGAATTTTAAACCCTTGGATTCAAAAGGATAAACAAAGTTAACGTGAGCAAAACCCACCCCGAGGCTGCAGCGAACACACACCAAAGGTTGTGATGAGGAGTAAACAATTAGGACCAATTTTCCATCCTAAGCAGCACCACTGAACTAGATGCAGCTAATTTCCAGCACCAGGAAAAGGGGAGCCGGGAAAAAATGGGATTCCAAGCGCAGAGCCAACAAAATTAAACTGCGAATTAATTTCATCCATTACAACTGATTGTTGTAAATTAAAACTAGAAGGAAATAATTGGTAGCATGTAGCTTTTAGTGTTTCATACAGATTAGGAGAATTAGATTTTTTTATTAGGAGCACTAAACTCATCTGCCACGCTCTCGTGTCTGCAGCAATGTGCATTTCTCCTGATTCCAGCCTGTTGTCACCGTGGGCTTGGGGACCTGGAGCATTTCCTTCACTAGGACCGAAATCCGCAGCCATTCCAACGATGCAGGTGGCTGAGCTGGGTTTGAAGGAGTCCCCCCCGGGGTGTTCCCGGGTCCTGTGGCACCTGCAGAGCAGTATCATCATTCCTGCCATCATTCCCATCGAGCTGGGGGCAGCGAGACACCCCTTCCACTGCTGGAGACCTTCAGCATCTCCAAGGATGGGCAAACACCCAGGAAAATGGGTCCTGGAGAGGAGGGAGAGCTCCCTGAGCTGTATTTCTGCAGCAGGGACTACTGGAAATTTGGGATAATCATTTAAATTCTTCTGCTTGGACAGCAGTCCCGGGAATGTTTTGCCAGGCAGAGCTTGGTGCTGAAACCATCCTGTTGATCCAACTTCCCTTGGCCAAAATCCTTTGGGTCTGACACCCCCTTCCTTAATTCCTTCATATTTTACAGGCATTCAAGGATCCAGAGGATGAAGCTGTCCCCAAACACTGAAAAGGGCCAGAACCTCAGGGGTTAAACCTCCTCCTTCCCCTCCATCTGAAGATACTTCCTACAAGGTGCAAAGCTTTAGAAAGACCAGACTTTGTGCTGTGGCAGCTTTTGGAGCGTGGCAGGAAATTAAGTTCTGTGTTGGCTGTTCTGTTTTCCTGAGAGGTTATTTTTATGCATTTATTTAATTAATTCCTTCAGCTTATATAAGGGTAATAAGGCTGGGTGGTTTTTTTGGGTGGTGTTTTTTTTTTTTTTTTGGCATGTGTGCAGCATTGCCTTCCTGAGGAAACTCGGAATATTTTGGAGAAGCTCTCGGAGCTGCCCCCGTGCCCAGACAGAGCTCGGTGGCAGCCACTTCCCACCCACCCTGAGCACGTGGTCCCTTCCCACGACCAGACCTAAAGGCCACCAGCACTAATTAAAACCGCTGAGAGCCAAACAGAGCTTATTTTAGTCAGAAANGTTCAAGGCATCCTATTGCCACCGTTCCTGAGATGCAGCACCTTTTAGGAAGGCAGAAATCCTTGTGGTGGTGAGCTGAGGCAGAGGGAGGAGTGCCACCTACTGAATCATCAACACTTGGCTGGCTTTGAACGCTTCTGCGCCAACAAAAATAGAAACTTCTTGTTTTGTGGTTGGAAATAAAAAGGAAAAGGGGGGGGAAAAAACCCACAAAAAACACACCCGGAGTTGGAAAGTGGGGGTGGGGGGGAGAGAAGAAGCAACCTAAAAAAAGGAATTTGCTGAATGGCATTTTGTGCCAGCGTCGTGTTTATAAATAGCCCAAATGACACTGCTCTTTGCAAGATGAATTCCGGGATATTTCCGATCGGCAAAGAGTTGGAGCTGCAAATAACAATAAATGGGGGAAATGTGGATAAATAAAAGGCCTTACAGCCCCTTTCTGGGTGGGATCAGCAACGTGCCTTGAAGCCTCCATCGAAGGGACTCAATTAGGAGACACATTTTCTAATTACATGTTCTAATTGACAACAAATCTGGGTTTCTAATGAAGCCTTGATTATTGGAGCAGATGGTAAGGACTGGACCTGAGATTCTGATATTCCAGCAGCGTGCTGGGAGTGCCAAGACATCACCTGATGCTCCAGAACCAGCTTCATCCCCTGGTTTTTCCCAGACCCCTTCATTTTCCTCCTGTTTCCCAGGAATTTCCCCAAGCAGCCCCTTGGCTGTACCTGAGCCAGCAACTGGTGAAAGCAGATGCACAGAGTTGTTTTTTGTGGAATGAAACAGCAACTCAACCACCTCCCCAGCCAGTCAATCCATCCGCTATTAATATTTCCCCTTCACAATCTCTGCTTGTATTGCAGAGACAGGGAAAAGGGACTTTTTCTTCCAGCAGAACCCACAGGCGGTCGCCCAGGCGTTATTTTTAATTACAGAAAATGTTCCTTCTAAACTTCCCAGGGGTATCACTGGCAGTTTTTGGGATTAATCACTCCAAATGAAATGAACTCTGTGCCTGAGGGTTTATTTCCGAGCTGGTGGCTGGGACAGAGCTCTGGGGGCAGCCAAGGGCCATTCCCAGGAGCAACACAAACCCCAGTGACAACTGGGAACCTTGAGTGCCAGACTGGTTTGGGCTGGGAGGGACCTTAAAGCCCATGCAGAGCCACCCCGTGCCATGGGCAGGGACACCTTCCACCGGCCCAGGCTGCTCCAAGCCCTGTCCAACCTGGCTTTGGACACTTCCAGGGATCCAGGGGCAGCCACAGCTTCTCTGCCCAACCTGTGCCACGACCTGCCCACCCTCCCAGCCAACAATTCCTTCCCAATATCCCATCCAACTCTGCCCTTTGGCAGTTTGAAGCCATTCCATGTGTCCTGTCCCTCCATCCCTTGTCCCAAGTCCCTCTCCATCTTTCTTGTAGGTTCCCTTCAGGCACTGAAAGCCACCATTAGGTCCCTCTGAAACCTTTTCTTCTCCAGACTGAAAAGCCACATTTAGAGGTCATGAAAACCTCCCTGGGGCATGGGGGGATTCAACTGCTGTGCCATTTCTGTGCCCCCAGCAAGACCAGGGCACCTCTGCCATCTTTTAAGCCCCTTCTGAGAGACCTGTCCTTGCCCTGGAGATCTAAATAGACACGACAAAGTCCAGGAGAAAGGGGGAACTGAAGCTTGGAGAGAGCCCAGACAAACCTGCCTGTTTTCTCTCTCCCCTCTTCCTGATGCAGAGAAAAGCAAATCTCTCCTTCCAGGGCTTTTCCCACCCCCCCCATTCTTTTCCTTTGAACTGCTACAATGGCACTACTGGGGTCTGGCTCCATTCTTCATGGCTGGATAGGCATGTGCTGGCTTGGATCTCCCTTTTGAATCCCATTAGCTTTTAAAGCTGCTAAATCCAAAATTCAGCTCCCCCTCCCCAGCCCCATCACCAGAGCTGAGATGCACCTTCGGTGTCCAGCCCCCTCCTTCAGCTGCTCTTCCTTCACAGGCTCCCCAGGGGACTTCCTAAAATACCAATATTACAGTTGTATTTATTTTTTAAATACTCTACAGGCCTGTGACAACCCCCAAAGGAACAGACTGCAGTGAGAGAAGAGCTGCACGTTTACAGGCGAGTCCAGGAGGTCAAAAAGAGATAAACGCCTGCAAGACCCTCATTTTAACATCCTAACAACTCCAGGAGTACTTTTGGCTTTTGTTGCTGCCTTTTAATAACACAGCCCGCAAGCCAGGTCCTAAAAAGCACTGAAATCCAGGATACACTTGAAGAGAATTGAACTTGAAGTGAGAAATACCCGAGCAGATCCTTGGCTGTTGAATCCCATTGTCTATTCCTGCAGTCCTTGCATAAACAGACAACTCATCCTAAAGGAACACGCTGTCTAATATTGTTGCCTGGCTTGAAAACAGCTCCGAGGGAAATTTCTCTCCGGCATCAGACCTAGTTGGACTAAACTAACACTAATAAAAAAACCCATGTCAGTGTGGGATTAATTTTAAATGGAAGCAGCTCCTCTAACACGGTCAGCAGGGCTCCTCTCCTATCGCACAACCATCTCGCATTCCCCTCCAAGCCAGGATACATTTGCAAGGTAAGTGGATCAGGCTGTGCTTGTTTCTTTGCACAGTCTATAAAGGGCTTAGGCGAGACACTTAACTTGGGGAAGGCTTCGGTTAAGTAGGATGAAGTGCCTGCTGCATAAAGCTTCAGGAAATAAAGGTCAAGCGAAAAGAACCTGCAAATGTTGTGGAGCGTCGCGACTTCCGAACAGATCCCGGGACTCAGGAGGACCTTGGCTCCACTTTTACGAGCTGAATGACATTTGTATGCCCTTGGCAGTCAGGAATTTCCCTTGCCCAAGGAGTTTCCCCATGGCCACAGAATTTCCCTTGCCCAAGGAGTTTCCCCATGGCCACAGAATTTCCCTTGCCCAAGGAGTTTCCCCATGGCCACAGAATTTCCCTTGCCCAAGGAGTTTCCCCATGGCCACAGAATTTCCCTTGCCCAAGGAGTTTCCCCATGGCCACAGAATTTCCCTTGCCCAAGGAGTTTCCCCATGGCCACAGAATTTCCCTTGCCCAAGGAGTTTCCCCATGGCCACAGAATTTCCCTTGCCCAAGGAGTTTCCCCATGGCCACAGAATTTCCCTTGCCCAAGGAGTTTCCCCATGGCCACAGAATTTCCCTTGCCCAAGGAGTTTCCCCATGGCCACAGAATTTCCCTTGCCCAAGGAGTTTCCCCATGGCCACAGAATTTCCCTTGCCCAAGGAGTTTCCCCATGGCCACAGAATTTCCCTTGCCCAAGGAGTTTCCCCATGGCCACAGAATTTCCCTTGCCCAAGGAGTTTCCCCATGGCCACAGAATTTCCCTTGCCCAAGGAGTTTCCCCATGGCCACAGAATTTCCCTTGCCCAAGGAGTTTCCCCATGGCCACAGAATTTCCCTTGCCCAAGGAGTTTCCCCATGGCCAAAGAATTTCCCTTGCCCAAGGAGTTTCCCCATGGCCAAAGAAATTCCCTTCCCCAAGGAGTTTCCCCATGGCCAAAGAAATTCCCTTCCCCAAGGAGTTTCCCCATGGCCAAAGAATTTCCCCTGACCAAGCACTTTCCCTGGACCAAGGTGTTTCCCTTTACCCAACAATTATTCCCATTTCTCCCATATCCTGGAATTCTGCTCAGCGAGCCACTGCCGTGGCTTGCACTGCCAGTCCAGCTTCTGCCTCTTTGGAAATGAAGCAATTATTGAATGACCACTAATTGGCAATCCTACAAGCCCTTGGTGGATTAAAGGAGATAAATGAAGAAAGAAGAGATGGGACATTAACTTGCATTAATGCAGCAGCTGATGTCTCTAAGTAGCTGCACTGCCCGGTTTCGAACATGGTGTAGCAGCTTTTGGAGAGTATTTTGATTGATTTCTTTATTTATTTCCAGGTAATGATTTCTATTTGAAGATAAAAGGCTGCAAAGAAAGGTAACATCAGCCAGTTGGATGCCCAACACATCCAGCCTGTCCTGGTGTGATTGAGATGGGTTTGATATCCCTCCCCTTGCCAAGGGATTTCAGGGAATGGAAAGCTCTGGCTCGGGGTGGGAACCAAGGTCTGTCTGCATTTCTTTTAGCAGCAAAGGCAGAGCTCGTGTGACAAAACATTGGGAACAAGGGATGCAGGAGGACACAGCAGGAGCACATAGGGCAGGATTGAAGGATGGATGGACCACTTGAGGGATCCCAGATGTCATCCTGCTGTGCTTCCAGCTTTCCAGGTGGGATCTGGAGGCCAAACCAGAGTGATAAACTGCCACTGACAAAAGCAACTCCATATCCAATATTGAACTTCAATCCTTATCCTGATTACTTTCTAAGCCACGATGGAGTCACTGCTGGGAAACACCTCTCAGAGCAGGATCCAGGATACCCCAAGTGGCCAAATTGGTGTTCCCAAAACAAGGAAAAAATGCACCTTGCAGCAATTTCCAGGTTACAGCTGGTGAGAGGTGCAGAGCAGAAGCAGAGCCCAGCACAGGGCGGACAGGGGGAGGACACAGAGATGGTGGGTCCCGTCTCTGCCTCTCTCCCTGCTGTGCCTGGGTCTCCTTTCTCAGCCCAGGAAAACCACAAGGGACTCAATCAGGGACCAACAAACCCAGGGAGCTCCTGTTGGGACACCAAGATGGGATGCTGGGGAAGAGGGGAGAGTGCAGCTGCTCCTCCATGCCCTGCAGAGACATCCCACCCAGCACAGCTTTAATTCCCTCTCCCTGCCCTGGCTGGCTCTGGCATTTTGGAGCAGAGGGCCAACACCAGCCCTAATTAATGCCAACTGTTGTGCAGCTTTACAGCTTCCAGGATCTGGGCTGAGAATATCAACTCATTTTCCTTAGGTTTTTCTCCTGCTGCTGACAGGGCTTGGATTTAAACCTGGGGAATTAGACTTGAAAAGCTCCATATCTCATTAATAATCTGTCGAGTCATTAAGTGCACTCAGTAGAGATTTTACCACCATTTTTTTGCCATTGGAGGAGTGAATTACATGACCTTCCTCCCAGCCTTGGGGTAATGGTATGAGTGGCTTTTCCTGCAGTTAG
Source organism: Grallaria varia (assembly GCA_013396735.1). Lineage (NCBI taxonomy): Eukaryota > Metazoa > Chordata > Aves > Passeriformes > Formicariidae > Grallaria > Grallaria varia. The sequence continues at coordinate 15,602 of VWZG01013129.1, forward strand.
TTAAGGAAACAGCCATGTATCCCATGCCAAGGGCATCATTTAAAAAACAATTATTGGAGAGTAGACGGGAACCCGTTTTTATCTTTGGCTTTGGAAGCGTTTCAAAACCGAGACCTTTTTCCTCCCATCGTTTCATTTACATATCAAAATAGTTGCCTTCGAAATCCCACAGATTACTGGAGTTCTGGGGGAAATCTGCCTTTCAAAAGCTGCTCTGGCTGCCTGGATGAGACCAGGGCACAGGGAGCTCCCTGATAAAGTACAGGAACACTTCAGCAAGGATCAATATCTCTGTAGAGGAGCTGGCAGTGAATGTGGTGTCGCTACTGCAGCGACACGAACCCCCACAATACCCTTTTCATCACCCCGGATCAATAGCCAAAACAAAACAACAAAAAAACCCCCCTGAATCAAACCAGCTTTTCCTTTCATTCTCTTCTCCCTCATTTCTTTTTTTTTTAATTTTCTTTTTAATTTTTCCCCCTTATTTTTTTTTTTCCTTTCCCTTTTTCCCCCCTGGTGAAAAAACAAAAAGGGCACCCCAGCTGCTGCACTCTCAGATTCTACAGAACCATTTTTTTCCCACGGCCGCTGCTGTTGGTGTCCCAAGTTGTCAAAGAAAATCCCAACACTGCCACACAGAAGACAATGGCTTTATTTTCCTGCTTAGCAGAGCAACAGCAAGAAAAGAAAGAATGTGAAGTTGCAGGGCTGACTGAAGACAGCCCCAGGTGTGACCGAGGCAGTGACTCTCCTTCCAGCTGTCGCCCAGCCAAGCCAATTGTGTTTGAAGAACCTGTGACTACACACGTTTTAATTTGCAGGAAAATAATCCCGTGCCCTCTTACAGGCAGGGGAGCTGGAGGGCCCAGAGGTCACCAAATAAATGTGAGGCACAGCTATGGATATAATCATTTAAGGCCCGGGAGCGAGGGTAACGAATGAACACTGGATTTCAATTATCCTTAGATAATTCAAATTACTTTAAATAGATGGCTGACCTACTAAAAACTGCCTGCTCTCCTGTCTTGCATTTGCTGCCCGATTCAGATAATGACTATTTGATCCCGTTCTTCCCTTTTCACGGAGCAGTAAAATTGTTAATAGCAGTGAAGTGTTTCTTTCTGGGCTGAACTCGCAGTAACCTGCTCTTCGACATCTCCCCGTGTTCAGCCCGGTTGTCACAGCCCTGACATTTGCAGCCTGGGACGTTCAGGCTGGATTGGTGGCATTTTTCTGAGGCCAAGCAGGTTCTTTCAGAGCCTGGGCTGAGGGAACAGTTGGGTTTGCTGCAGGACTGACTCACAGCCCCGTTTTCCATCGCTCTGTTGTCTGTTTTCAAACAAACCTTGGGCAATCTCAGAGGAGGAGGAGGAGGAGGGGGAGGAAGGTTTAATTGCATGACTAATGAGCGCTGGGGATGCAGCCTGGATGGGTCCCCCTCCATTTCTGGAGTTGAGGGCAATTATTGGGTTATTCCCATCGTTTGGTTATGTTGAGATACAGGAGCTCTGCTCATGGGCTCAAATCCTGCTGTGCAAGGCAAGACACCAAAGCACGAACCAAGATTATCCGCAGTCTGAGAGGCACAGGGTGGCTTTGCTGCACTCAGCCTGCTGGGAAGTTAAACACCTCCCCAGTAGACTGAGTTCTGTGACTGGTGTGGGCAAAGGGGTGATTCCCAGGGGAGGCTGATCCCTAAATCCAACGCCTTTCTCAGGACAGGAGGCACCAGCATCACACCCCTGCGAGTCCTGCGTGAGATGACTGAGAGCTCGAGTTCCCTCTCCCTTCACACCCCAAGGAATGTCCCTTGTCAACATTCCAGCACCAACAGCATCAGGATTAGGGTTAGGATTAATCTTAGGGGTTCCTGATATCCACACACCACGTGTCCACACGGTGGGCAAAATGATGGAGAAATCCATGGCTAGAGAGGGAGCCAAAACCACAGGGATCTGGAGGTACTCCATGTGCCCTCCAAGTCTGGAGCACAGCTGCCCAACATTCCCTTGCCTGTATCCCAATGGATACAGACAGGTATTCCAGAAGGTGACCCAGAGCAGGCTGGCCTGAGCTCTGGGGAGGTCCCTAAAACCTCATTTGTTGGACATTCCACACACTGAATTCTTCCTTGGAGTTGGAATTCACAGGAATTTAAGCAGCCAGACCATCACAGAGCCTCTGTGAAGGTGCATCCTGGAGGAAACACAGACTGTGGAATGGAGGCCACTCATCAGCTTCTTCCAAAGTCTGTCTGGAAGTGGTGATGGGAATCTCTTCCTCTACATGCCCTTGTCTGTAAAGGGACCCCGGGACCCCCAGGGTGGTTTGTTCATCTGCAGACATTCCAACTGCTGATGCCTCCTGTCAGCTGAAGGGAATCCAGATGCTAAATCCCAAAATTCGTTCTCTAAACTCTTCCCCAGCCTTGCCTAAATTCTCCGAGCAGTTTAATTATTTAATCACCAGTGAGGTTCTCCAGATGTCACACCGATGGCGTTGGGTACACACACAGAGCCACAAAATCAGAGCAACACCCAAACAGCCCCAAACCTTCCCTGCAGCCACAAAATTTGGCATTCCTTCTTCCTCTGGAGTTCCTCAAACACCTGGTTTTCCCTGTATGTGGTCAGGAAGCTCAAATGCCAAGCTCCAAAGAGGAGACTGCCCCAAACACAACGGCACCGAGCACAAGTCTCTTTTGGGAGTGTCCCCACGTGGGTTCCTCTCACTTCAACGTCACCCTCATGGTCTAGGAAGGGTTAGTTTTGCTGGGACCTGAGTCCTGAAATATTCCAGCCACTTTGCAATGGATTTCCTGGGCACACAGGGAGCCCACACCTGTGCTGGAGCTGGAGCTGGAGCATCCCAGCACGTTGTCAAGTTTAGGGACATTTAGGGATGAGAAGATGGGATGCACCTGGTGATGACTCTTCCAGCTACATCTGCTGCTCTGGTAAATGTCCCAACAATCTGCTACCAGATGATTGATTCCAGCAGTTTCCAGAGTCAAGGCAGATGTATGGAGACAAGATGTGGCTTTGCTGCCTTGATTCATCACTCCTAATTGCTAAGCAAACGAGGAGTGGGAAAACATCCTCAATATTCATTCTTGCTCGTGAGCAACTGGCTACTAAAGCTACAGATTTTATTTGCTGAGGGAAGGGGAGGTGGTGAGAGAGGAAGAGCCAGATTTAGGGAATTATTGAGGCTGGAATATTGTTATAGCCTGTTGTCAATGCTGAAAGTGTGGCACTAAAGCTCCCAGGCAAGCCAGAGCTAGTTCTGTACCACTTTGCAGCAAGAGCATAAAAAAGGCATCTCAGAGGGAAATAAGTTCTTTTATAAATACCAAAAAGCTCCCAAATCTGGCTGCTTATATTGAGATGTAGATGAATATAATTGCATTGTGACAAATCTCAACGCTTGCATGTCTAATGAGACATCTGACGAGCTCTTCAATTAGAGGCATTAAGTTGCTACAATCCCAAAGTTTCCTTCAGCCTTGCCCCTGGTTATCCCATTCAACCACATTTTTGGGGAAAGAGGCCTTGAATCAACGAGCTGGTTGTGTGACCGTGGTGTGTCTTTACCACCCAGGCCAAAGTTGCCTTGAGGGCTTGATCTGGGTTTTAAGCCAGACCAGACTGACAAGGTTCAGGTGGAGCCACAGACCAGACCCGTGTTTTTTGTTGCACTGAGTAAACAAGCACAGAAGAGAAAACCTCACTAATTAAAAGCACACAAAAAGGAAGGTTACAGCGGATCTTCCCTGAGTTACCAACAAAGGCCTGAACATTTTGTCCGTCAGGGTTGTTGCTGGAACAAAACTCAGTGTTGCCATTCCCTGTAAAACAAGGGACAGTCTTACATTGTACACGCAGGGGGAGGGAGTTGTTGTCCCTCAGCATGTTTACTCAGGAACGGAATAATTAACTTAAATGGAATAATTAGAAGCTACCAAAAACCACGACTGCCTCTTTCTGCAGCACAGCAGGTCTGAACTTTCTGGAAGGAGTTGGTGCCACCCAAACCAGACACTGGGTTCAAACCCACCCAGTCAGCACCAGACCCAAGGCACAAACACAGTTTGATGTCGAAAGCAAGTCACACTTTAATTAACTAGTCCTAATTATACTGCAAATTGTTCCAAAATTGTGTGTAATAATTTAAAAACCAAACCACAAGTCTACACTCTCGGTTGCAGAGTTTGAGAGCATCTGGTGCCTTTTGAAAGATGATGAACAGCACCATTCTCTTCTGCTCAGCTCTTTACTTACTAGAGGGCCTTCCAGGCCTGTATTGGTTAATATTAATAGTGGAGTCTTGTGTTAATTGACTAAGAAAAAGAGGAATGAAATTAGTCTTGGAAGGGAAAGTGATTCTCAATGCTTCCACTGGGATATCTTCTACATGGCTGCAGCCATTAAGTTACATATAATTTTATTTAGCAACCCATCCTAGAAAACATTAAATCCACTGACTCTGCAAATACCTCCTGAACCCGTTGGAAAATATCCCTGTTTTTTTCACATGGGCTCTGCAATATCCATCCTGGTCCAAGCCCAGGTAATTCAGTGGTAATTTTCTTTCCTCTCTGTGCCTCAGAAGTGGCAGTTCAGGCACTTTCCCTCCATTCCTGTTCCAAGATTAAGTGCACGTGAACAGCAGAGGAGGTTTCAGCTGTTTCTGACTTTATGGCGCAACGATGCAGTGAAATAACAAATGAAAAGCAGCAGGAAAAGGGCTCCAGGAGAGACTTAACTAAACTAAGGCCGTGAGTACCTGAGCTCTGCTCGCAGAGCCCTCTTGGGCCACCCAGGGCAAACCTCTCCTCCAGCTCCCCTTGTACTCCTCCTTCCCTGGTGATTCACTGAGCAGGGATAAGATCCATCCTTTGCAGTGGGCAGAGGGGACAAGCAGCTCTTTATTCAGAACAAAAATTATGCTTGTGCCCATAAATCAGTCAGGGTTGGAAATAACAGCCCCACGGAGGCACCCAGGGCTTGTCTGGGAGGGAATCTGAGAGAGGCAGCAGATGGAGAGAAGTTGGGTGGCAGCACACACAGGGAGGCACAGCTCGGGTGGCACAAGGTGTGCCCAGCTGGACACCAGACACTGCCAGAGCCCCAGGCAGGGCTTAGCCAGCCCCATTCCCAACACGTGCTACTCTGGGAGAGCAGAGCCAGCAGCGCCCAGGGGAGCTGCTCATCTGCCCACCATCCCTTCCCTCCCCTGCCCATTCCCAGCTCGGTCAGGGGGTGGCTTTTGGGAGATGCTCAGGTCACTGACCCGCCTCTGGTCACACCAAAACCCCTCAGACACCGTCCCTGCTCTGTGCACACCCCTGCCCATGCCCTCTGTAACAGCACAAGCCACCTCCAGCAACAGGATGAGCCCTTGGCACCCCTGGGCAGTCCATCCCTGGTGGTCCTTCCCCAGGGAGCTGATCCTGCCATTCTCAGATCCCTGACCCACCTCTGGTCACACCAAGACCCCTCAGACACTGTCCCTGCTCTGAGCACACCCCTCCCCATGCCCTCTGTGACAACACAAACCATCTCCAGCAATGGGACAAGCCCTTGGCACCCCTGGGCAGTCCATCCCTGGTGGTCCTTCCCCGTGGACCTGGTTCTGCCATTCCCAGCAATGCCCACCTTCCTTTCTCAGCCTTTTGGTGATTTTTCTGCAGGTGTTGATATTACCCACAGAGCCTCAAACCTTACGAACCAGCATGGCAAAGAGCAACAGAGCAGCTGCTCCAGCCCGGCAGAAGATGCTCCAGCCTGGCAGAAGGTGGTCCAGCCTGGCAGAAGATGCTCCAGTGGCAGAAGGTGCTCTAGCCTGGCAGAAGGTGGTCCAGCCTGGCAGAAGATGCTCCAGCCTGGCAGAAGATGCTCCAGCCTGGCAGAAGGTGGTCCAGCCCAGCAGAAGATGCTCCAGCCTGGCAGAAGATGCTCCAGCCTGGCAGAAGGTGGTCCAGCCTGGCAGAAGATGCTCCAGCCTGGCAGAAGATGCTCCAGCCTGGCAGAAGGTGGTCCAGCCCAGCAGAAGATGCTCCAGCCTGGCAGAAGATGCTCCAGCCTGGCAGAAGGTGGTCCAGCCTGGCAGAAGATGCTCCAGCCTGGCAGAAGATGCTCCAGCCTGGCAGAAGGTGGTCCAGCCCAGCAGAAGATGCTCCAGCCTGGCAGAAGATGCTCCAGCCTGGCAGAAGGTGGTCCAGCCTGGCAGAAGATGCTCCAGCCTGGCAGAAGATGCTCCAGCCTGGCAGAAGGTGGTCCAGCCCAGCAGAAGATGCTCCAGCCTGGCAGAAGATGCTCCAGCCTGGCAGAAGGTGGTCCAGCCTGGCAGAAGATGCTCCAGCCTGGCAGAAGATGCTCCAGCCTGGCAGAAGGTGGTCCAGCCCAGCAGAAGATGCTCCAGCCTGGCAGAAGATGCTCCAGCCTGGCAGAAGGTGGTCCAGCCTGGCAGAAGATGCTCCAGCCCGGCAGAAGATGCTCCAGCCTGGCAGAAGGTGGTCCAGACCAGCAGAAGATGCTCCAGCCCGGCAGAAGATGCTCCAGCCTGGCAGAAGGTGCTCCAGCCCAGCAGAAGGTGGTCCAGCCTGGCAGAAGGGGCAGGACTCTGCCCTTGGCACATTCACACATGTCTTTTCCAGAGGAGGATGAGAGGAATCCCAGCTGGAAGGATTTTGTTGATTTTACTGGGGTTTCTTTTTTTCTTGAGTGACCTTTGGAAAGCGAACGATTTGCTTCATATTTTTACAGAGCAACTAAATGGAAGGAAACATGAGCCTTTCACAGCTCACTGACCTCAGAAAGGGTTCCTGCCGGAGCTGTCAGGAGACACATCCTTCTCGCTGGTCCATTTGGTCTTTTTTAAAGAGGATATTTAACAGCTTTTTTACATTTCAGACGGAGCTGTCTCAGAGCTGGCTGTTTCTTTGTTTCCAGATTGCATCAGTCACGTACTCTCCAGAAATAAATTCACCTTTCAGGCTTGTATTCAGAGTATTTAAGCCTAAAACAGCCAGTGAACAGCACGATGCTCTGAAGGGGTGGAACGTTCTCATACCCTGGAGATAAATACCTTTCCTTGGAGCACCTGAGCTCTGTCCTCAACCTCCTCCTGCGGTGGGAGAGTGGATCCCATTCTCCAGGAGATCCCGTTCCAGCAGGAAATCATCCTTTGGATGAACAGGGACATTTCTATCTCTCAGAATTGTTTTTCAAGCTGAACAACCAGCCAGGCACAGGTCTGCCACTGACATGGGGAGCAAATGATTGCAACCAGGAAATTTAGGAAAATCTATAATTTTATAATGAAGAATTACCTCATCTTGTGTTTTTATACAAGAGATTTTAGGCATGAGCCTCTTTTGCCTGGAATGCATTCAGGCCTTTCACAGAGGGCTTTTTTTGAGGTCCACCAGCCAGAATAAATGCTGACTGATCTCACTTTAGGGTCTCAGCCAGACTTGAGATGTAGGAGAAAGTCTTATCATCCCAACAACTCAGTATTGCATAATTACCAATACTCTGGAATCTCCACTGGATGTTAAATTCCCAGGAAAAAGAACATCCTGACCCTGCAGCCAGAAAATCACTCCTCTATTCCAAGCTGGCAAAAGCCAAACCGAAGACAAATCACTGCTCGTTTAACCCTCATATTCATAAAAAGTGGTGACGAGACAAGAGGCTTTCAACCTTAAAAATGAGATTTAAGAGGTGAGTTTTCCCTCTTGCAGCTCTGTGAAATATTCCCAGCAAAATCAGCAAACCTTGCAAGAAGCAGCTTTCGCATCTCTGATTGGATTTGGTACAAAAAGCACTGTGAGCTTTCTCAGATTTGCTTTGGCTCAAGGAGGATTCTTTCCAGGCCAGCTCTCTCAAGCCCAGCTAAAATTCCCTCCTCATCCAAGTCTGCTGAGCTGAGCCTTTTGTATCCCCTGGGACTTCTGCTGCTCTGGCTTTGAGCTGAACACAGACTCATGAATGGTTTGGGTTGGAAGGACCATCCAGTGCCACCCCCAGCCATGGGCAGGGACACCTCCCACCAGCCCAGGTTGCTCCAGCGTGTCCTTGGACACTTCCAGGGATCCAGATGCAGCCACAGCTTCTGTGCCCAGCCTGTGCCAGGGCCTGCCCACCATCCCAGGGAACAATCCCTTCCCAATGTCCCATCCCACCCTGCCCTCTGGCAGTGGGAAGCCATTCCCTGTGTCCTGTCCCTCCAAAACCCCTCGTCAACAAACACCCCCTATCATGGTACTTCACCCCTTCTAGGACTTAAACTTGGAATTCCCACTGGAACCAAGTTCCAAGGCAGAGGCTTTCCCTGAAGTCCACCTGCTCTTCCCTCTCAGACCTGTCCTGAGGTGGACATCCCTCTACCCAAAGAAAAGCAGGAAAAATCCTCTCCAGTGGCACCCCGAGCCCTTCAGGTCCAGCTGCTCCTCTCTCCACCCTTCTCTGGCTGCCTTGGCTCTCGCTGTGATCAACAAAGTATGTCAAGTCCACTGACAACAATCTAATCTCCTTCCTGGCTGCATCCACTCCAGCTCTCTCTCCAGCTCTCACAGAAGGATGTTTCTTCCCAGAAAAAGCAATTTTATTCCGGCTGCCGTATCAAACTCTGATATTAGTGCTGAGCTCCTCGGGAACTTTCTCGGCTCAAACATTCCTGTTCTGGCAGATCCGTATCGGAGAAGGAGGAAAATGTGATGCCTGTAGTGCTGTGCCTCGGCTGCTGCGATTAAAGACAGAGATATGGAGAGAAAACACGAGATAGAGGCACAAATAAACAGGCTTTAGAGCAATATCCTTGGGGTTTGTGGAAAGGATATGTAGGGAAGGGGGGACTTTTCCTCTGTGGTCTCCCTTCTCAGCCCGTTGTCTGGGGGAGGAAGGACAAGGAGAGGAAGGAAGAAGCAGAAGGAAAAAGAAGAAGGAAGGAAGGAAGGAAGGAAGGAAGGAAGGAAGGAAGGAAGGAAGNGGAGGAAGGAAGGAAGAGAGGGAGGGAGGAAGGAAGGAAGAGAGGGAGGGAGGAAGGAAGGAAGAGAGGGAGGGAGGAAGGAAGGAAGAGAGGGAGGGAGGAAGGAAGGAAGAGAGGGAGGGAGGAAGGAAGGAAGAGAGGGAGGGAGGAAGGAAGGAAGAGAGGGAGGGAGGAAGGAAAGAAGGAAAGAAAGAAGGAAGGAAGAAGGGAGGGAATAGTCTGTCGGTCCAGCCTTCCTCCCTTGCCATCTTTTTTCCCCTTGAGATAGGGATCTATTTTCCAGTCAGCCAGCTCTGTGCCTGCTTTATGGAGAATAAGATGATGGGACAGAATGAAAGTGGCACTAATGGCAAAGAGACAGGGGCAGGAGAGTGAGCAAAATGTAGAAATGACTCAAAAACCTGAGGGGAGGGAAGGCAGTGACAGGAATTCTGCCTGTTAAACACAATCAGTGGCCTGTTGGTATCAATCACTGCCCAGCTCTGTGCTCTGACTGATGAGTCCGCCCTGTCTGCAGCCAAGATAAATGGGAATGAGCAGGGAAAGGCTTGGAGGGCGCAGAGGAGGCACAGGAAGGCTCCTCCATCCAGGCTGGGGGCAATCCCAACACCTCAGCTCCAGGATGGCTCATGGCATCGAGGCATCGTTCATTCGACACTTCCCTAATTAATGTCTTTGAAATAACACAGACGACTGCTGGAAAGAGACCATTTGTCAAAAGGGGAACAGCCCCAGTGCAGGGAAAGCTCCAAGCTGGGTATTTCCTTAGGGCTGGGAAGGACTTGGATGGATCCAGGTTCCCCAAGAGCCCTGTCCTGGCACCTCCCCCAGGAGCACTGGTGGGCCAGGTTGAAAACCTCTTATTTGCACGAGCGTAGAGCAGATCCCAGGAGAACAGAGGGCATCAGCCTCCTCGCCAACGTGTCACTTCACGGTGGAAAATACATTTTCATCAGTGCGTGCCTGAACCTGAAGCTATAGGGCAAGCGAGCACATCTGCTTGTTTACTCAAAAAAACCCTCCAAACCAAGGACTGATCTCTGATTCAAAAACATTAAAGAGAGCTCCAGAGCTCTTTGTTTCCCTAACAGTGCAAAAAAAATTCCTTCCTTCCCTCCTTTATCTGCACTCTGATTTATCTGAGTTTACTGTGACAGTAGGAATTCCCCCAGAGGTGTCTCCACATCAAACGAATCAGAACCCGAAGTAAAAGACAGTTTTCTTGCTTTAAGTCTGTTGTGGGCCCCTGGTTCAAAACCTCTTTCTTCCAGGCTAAATAAATTCCTAACACTTGAGCCCTGGGGACTCCAATGCCATCGTTTGCCCGTGTTGCCTGATATGACAACACAGATCTGTGAACCACAGCCCCAGCCCCGTCCTGGCTGAGCTTCCCAGCAAATCCTGCCCCCAGGATTTAGGTCCACGCTTAGCACGGGCAGGAGCTAATTTTTCTGCTTCAGATTTAAAGCCTCCGGTGATTTCTTGAAGGTGAATTTCTCCCCCTTCTTCTGTCGAAAGGAAAATCCTGAACCGCTTTCTCCTGGGGACAAACAGCTGTGATGGGATGGAGGAGCCTGTTAAACAGGGGTTGGTGCCAGCTGAGGTGTGTTTTGGAGGATGTCAGATTAGACTCGGTCCCCTTGTCAGTGCAAAATCTCTTTGTGGCTCCAACTCAGCCACCTGAGGCTGTAATTCTGTCCCCAGGGCTGACACAGCCCTGAAAATCATCAGGGCTAAAGATCCAGTAAGGGACAAGAAGGATGTCTGTGGGATGTCTCACCGGGAGAAGGATGGAGCCTGCATGAGAATTCACATTCCACCACAACGTAACGTCTGGAGCTCAAATCAATGGCTTGGAAGGAAAGAGAAATCCCGAGGTCTGCAGGGACTAAAACAAACAAATGGAGGATAATTCTTCCTAATCACTTCAGAGCCAGAGCTCTGATTGTGAGAGTGTCTCCAGTGGAACAAATGGTCTGGCTCCTCTGCCCTGCTGGGGAGGGATGGATGGAAGGGGGGGAGATGGGAAACACCATCTCCCAGCTCCCTTCGGTGGAGGGATCCACTGTTTGCTAAATAACATTGGCCTCAGCCCAAAGCAGAATTAGAGGAGAGTTACCAGCACTTATATTTGACAGAGGGTAATGTCCAGCTGGGACAAGCCCCATAAGAAATCCCATTGCTCCAGTTCAGTCCCACTGCTGAGGGGACACCCCTGCCACGTCCAGCCTCCCATTCCACACACCCAGGGAGCAAAAATCCCGTGGGGTTTCTCTCTGTCCCACCCTACCGCCTCTCCCACAGGGGTCACACCGGTTTAGGAATTAAGCCGAGTGATTTTAGTCCCTTATCCTGCCAAAACAAATTCCCAGACCTTCACGAAGCTGTGGCCACTGCAGGAGGATGACTGACATTTAACAATTCTCTCTCAGAGGAAAATTGCCCGCTCCTCCCCACAACGAACCTGCAATTTTATTTTTTTTTTCCAAGTCGAGGCCACAAAGTTCAGGTGTTTCGATTCCAAAACGGGGACAAAATTGTTTGCTCTGCGGAGGAGAAGCAGAGCATGGCAGGAGATGCTCTGATGACAGGCTGGCCCTTTTGCAACAGAGGTTAGAGCTTGTTTTTAATCAGTGTTTGCCTTCTTTTCTTTTCTTTTCTTTTCTTTTCTTTTCTTTTCTCGTTTCATTTTTTCGGCTGCTCAAGGCAAGAGCTGAAGTCAATTTACTGGACATACAGATTACCTGGAGTTTGGGAGCTGCGTGGGGATGGGAAAGGCCCTGGGTGGGGATGAAAAAGGACCGCCAGGATCTGGGCCAGTGAGGTCAGACACCAAAAATCTGCTGTGGTGCCCCAGTGGGATACGGGAGCGTTCTGGGATGCTCTCCGAGCCCCAGACACCCTCGGGAAAATTCGGGATGCTCAGAGGATGCAGGAGGCAGGAGGCCCTTGGAACAGAGTGTGCCAAGTCCCCCCATGCAGGTTCCTCTCCAAAGGGGACAGGGAGCCGATGGATTCGTGTGAGCAGGAGAGCAACGTGCCCGTGTTTCCTCAGCAGCTCCCAGCCCTCCCTCTGCCCGCAGAGCTGGCCCTGCAGGATCCCACAAACCAGCTGCTTACACCAGACTAGGTGGAAGATATTCCAGAGCTGGGTGTGCAACAAACAGCAGCAGCTTCCCTTGTCTCTTCCCATTTCTCCCTGGATTTATCCAGGCTCCTGTGCCACTGCTGTCCCCGTGCCAGCAGCCCCTGCAGAGCTGCAGCTGAGCTGTGCAGAACGAGCCCCGCTCCCCAGACTTCAGCCAAACACCCACCAAGCACATCCCTTTCTCTATTTTCCTCTTTGGTTTTCAACATACACCTGCATTTTTCCCCAGCCACAAGGCAACCCCCCTGTCCTGCCTGTGCTGCCCGGAATCCACACGGCCAAACTGCAGCTGCACGCAAGTGACTGCAGCCTTTTAATGCTGGCTGTTAAAATATCTCAGCTTAGGGGAATTTCCTTTCCTTCCCTCTCTCCCAGGCACATCCCTTTTGCATTTTAAGCCAGGAGACTTGGGTGGCAGCACTGGGGGAACGGAGCCACTTTGCCCCCCGTGACAGATTTGGCCTCGGATGCGAAGCAGGCTCTTCAGCATCACCCCCCTGGCACAGCACCAGGGGATTGGGAGCAGCTGAATTCCAAATTTTCCAGCTTCATCCACAGCCTTCTGCTTTCCCCTTCCTTCCAAAGGGAGGTCAGCTCTGCACGGCTCACGTCCAAGCATCACTCTCGCACCCCAGCTCGTCACCTCTGTCACCCCAGCTCTCAGAGCCCGTGTCTTTAGGGCTGGAATTGATGCTAATCCAGGGATTTGGGCTTCCGAGATGTTGCAGTGCCATCTTCAGACAGGAGGATATGACCGAGTACAAATAGGAGGAGGAAAAGGGACAAACCCCAAGGCCCACCCAGATCCAGATGTGCAGGAACACAAAACCTGCCCCTTGGAAAACGTTTGCAGTCGGAGAGGGTGGAATTGAAGAGCCCAGCTGGGAGCCCAGCAAAGAGCAGCTGATCACCCTCCACACAGCCCTGCGAGGACTCAGCCCCTTCACTCCCTCACAAAGCTTGGAGATTATGGGATTCAGCTGCATTAAACACCTAAAGGGTTTTATGGAAAGCAAATCCAGGTCCTCTCTCTCCTGTGATTCGGGCTGCTGAGGTGGGAGATTGTAATGTGAGTTTAATGCCTCCCTCCTCTCCCTCCCTCCTTCTTCTTCTCCCTCCTTCCTCTCCCTCCCTCCTTCCTCTTCTCCCTCCTTCCTCTCCCTCCCTCCTTCCTCTTCTCCCTCCTTCCTCTTCTCCCTCCTTCCTCTCCCTCCCTCCTTCCTCTTCTCCCTCCTTCCTCTCCCTCCCTCCTTCCTCTCCCTCCCTCCTTCCTCTTCTCCCTCCTTCCTCTCCCTCCCTCCTTCCTCTCCCTCCCAGAGAGCTGAATAACATTATTTTATCCTAATGGCTTATTCTCTAGTAGGAAATACTCTCTCCTCCTCTGCCCCCAGACCCTGCAGTGCTCTGCCCACACACCCACCAGCCACCACCCCTGGTGCCCCCTGACCCCACTCTGGGGTTTCCTGGGGGGCAATGAGTGATGCCAGGGATCAACAGGGCACCCAGGGGGGACTTGGGGCACTACTGGGCTCTGCACCCCTTGAATTGAGTCCCACAACCCCCAGCAGCACTGAAGGAACCCCGCTGGGCAAAGGGGGGCTGTGGCTCCTCAGAGCATCCCTGAGGTGGGGTTTGGGGCTGAGACGGCTTCAGACACTGACCCTCTGAAAAGCAGGGCCTTGAAGAAACCTTTTTCCAGTAGCACCAGCTATTTGGGCCAATTTTGGTAATTTCAGTTGTTTTGGCCACGTCAGTGGTGCCGTAAGAGTCTCTGGGAGCATCACAGACCTGGGGGAGGAAAAGGCAATGTTCCTCAGGATTTCAATGGGATGAAATCACTCCAGGGCCTTTTCACAAAAGCCATGTAAGGACAGGACCAGGGGGAATGGCTTCAGACTGACAGGGAGTAGGTTTAGATGGGATATTGGGAAGGAATTCATCCCTGGGAGGGTGGTGAGACCCTGGTGGAGGGTGCCCAGAGAACCTGTGGCTGCCCCATCCCTGGAAGTGTCCAAGGACACGTTGGAGCAACCTGGGCTGCTGGAAGGTGTCCCTGCCCATGGCAGGGGTGGGATGAGATGGGCTTTGAGGTCCCTTCCAACTCAAACCACCCTGAAGGTAAAGTTTATCCCATGTCTTCCCAGGAGGAACTTCTCTATCAGCCTCCAGCCAAACCCGTGGGTTACAAAACCTCCTGGAGTTGGTGCATTTAGTGAGTCATGAACGGGATTTCTGCAACAGCTACAAAGGAATGAGATCCTGGAAAGGGACTTGCCTTGCCTGGTTTGGGGAATTTTAAAGCTTCATTTTTAACACCCAGCCAGTTAATTGAGAGAAATAAGGATGGCTAAGAGGGCAATTCTTCTGACCTGCTGTTAACGCTTGCCTTAACATGAGAGGAACAGCTCTCTGGAGGGGCCTGCCCAGCCTGGCATGACTAGGGCAAGCTCTGAAGTCCCACTTGTCACCCAATCTGCTCTGAAGGAGGATGACAGGGCCCTGCCAGCCAAGCACGGCGCCTTGCTCTGCCCATGGCGTGCAGAGCTGGCTGAGAGAACTGCCCACCAGAAACCCTTGGCCAGGCTGGTTTCCTGATAAATCAGCAAGGGAAACGTGCTTTGGATGGAAAGCTGTGCCAGAAGGAGACGTGTCAGCAGGGTGGGACAGCAGCAGCCACGGTTAGGTCAGCTCAGATTCACAGAAAGACACAACTTCAGGAATTGGAGAGCTCAGGAGACCTGCCTGGTATTGGTATTGGCCACACCATCAGCAGCAGGTCTCATCCTGGACCTCAGCTTGTCCTCCTGCCCTGACTGCAAAGCCGGAGTATCTGTGACACACAGAGCCACCCACAAAGCCCTCCAGTCAGTCCTGAAGCCAGTTTGCTGAATTCCCAGTTGGAAGGGAAGGTATTACACACCAAAAGTTGGATGTGAGGGTTCCACATGACTCAAAGCCCTTCGCTCCCCATCCCCTGAGCCAGCTCAAAGACCTCAACCGGCTCCTTCGAAAGCTCCTTGGCAATTAGCTTCTTTTAATTAACAGAAACACCACCCAGAGGAATATGATGCCTTGAAAACAGTTTGGAGAGAGGAAAAATTCAAAAAAGAAAAGCAGCAGGTCGCAGTTCAGTGCTTATCTGCACTGCTTCTGCACGAGTGAAATGAAACCTGGAAATTCCCCAAACCAAGCAAGGCACGTGCCTTTCCAGGAGCATCCAGCTTTTGGGACTTTAGGCCTGGAAAATGGCTCAGGTTTTCATATCTGTTGCAGAAATCCCCTCCTTGGCTCCCTAAATCCACCATTTTTGTAACCTGTGGTTTTGGTTGGAGGCTGTGGTGGAGCAGTTCTTTGGTGGAAAGCTTGGGATGAACTTCAGCATCAGAGAGTGGCTTGGGTAGGGAGGGTCCTCAAAGACCATCCAGTCCGACCCCCTTCCATGGGCAGGGACACCTTCCACCAGCCCAGGTTGCTCCAAGCCCCGTCCAACCTGGCCTTGGACACTCCCAGGGATCCAGGGGCAGCCACAGCTTCTCTGCCCAACCTGTGCCAGGGCCTGCCCACCCTCCCAGGGATGAATTCCTTCCCAATATCCCATCTAACCCAGCCCCAATAAACAGCACAACACTGGACATGCTCTTGGAGCTTCCCCACCATTCTATTGCACTGGGTATGAAACAGCCTCAGCTCTGCAGAATCAAAGAAATGAAGAAGCAATGCCTGGTATCAGGCTGCAAAAACAACCCTCCTCCCCGAGCCACCTTCTTTCTGCCACCATGGCAACTTTGAACAGCCTTAATTGCTTCTTATTTTCATGCTGGATGTATAAAACCTTTGTGATTTTCCACCACTTGATTATTAACACTCATTAGAACAAACATAAAATGCGGAGAAGCACCACTTTATGTGTGTGTGTGTTTATTTGCAGCTCGAATTGTACCTTAAACACTGGATGGGTGTCTTTGTTTCTTTTCCAGTACCTCTTGGGAGGTTGTAGGGAACACCTGAACATTTGCTTGCTTGTGGATCTGCCCTTCCTGAGCTCTCTTGTTACTGGTCAGACTGGAATAACCCTCTCTGTGGGTGCCCACGGGCCAGGCAGGAACAGCCAACACTGAAATTTCTCCCTCCTGGCAGAGTTTTCCCCCTGGAAATTCTGGAAGAGAATTGCTCTGAGACACACACACAGCACCCCATTTGATGGGCAATTTTAACCTGCCCACCGTGGTGTGGTCACCAAAGTTGTGATCAAACCCTTCCCATTTCCACGCGAAAGGGCCAAACTGGTGTGGTTTGCCCCAAAGCCATAGCCATACTGGGGAAAACTGGTTGTGTCTTGAGTCCCACCTGAGAGATGAGCTGGTGGCACCTCGGGGTGTCTCCATGGGCTGCCGAGGGCTCCGAGATCAGCCCAGGCTTTGCCCCACGCCTGGAACACCCTCTGGGGTGGATTTCAAAGCAGCAGCACATTCCAGCTCCAAAGTCCACGAAGTCACCTGGGACGTGGAACCACCCCAAGGTGACCTGAAGGTCAAATCCATCCCCGGAGCCTCCTCCCCTGGCGCCCAGCAATGAATCTCAGGCTGGAGCCGGAGCTGCCTCTCGTCCTTCCCCTTGACAGCACCTCATTTCTGCACCTTGGCAAAGCATTTGCCTCTTCCCCGAGAACGTGGAGCAATAAAGGCAGTGACCTCCCTGCCACAGAACTCTCACCTGCATGAATAACAATAAAACTCCACAATATTTTACAATCTGCTCCCTATTCATTAGGACTTGCTGAATATAATAAAGCTGCCACTGGACCAGCCACTCTTGTAGCTCTCAACTCGAGCTGAAAAATATAATTATATTGCAGGGAGGTTTGTAAACAGTCCCAGCCTTGTTTATTATAAACCTCCCTCTAAAATCCAATCAGATTAATTTTATATGCAACTTAAACTGCTGCTGCTAATTTGAGGTAATGAGATGCAGATATTTCTTTCCCGTTCCTTCGCCATGTGTGGAAAGGCAGATTCCTGGGAGGTCCCTGTACACACTGACCCTCAGAGTGAGGAGTGAAACGGGGGTGGCCAGAGCTCCCTGTCCCCAGCACTCAGCCACAGCACCCAAGGGTGGGTATCAACCGCAGCTGGTACCCAGCTCTGCCCTTCCCTCCTACTCCAGTCCTGATTTGGGATCCCAGGAGGCCAAAGTGACTCCAGAAAGCAAAGGGAAGGTGGACACCGAATACATAAGTGGATTTGAAGTTCTCCTTAAGCAGGAGACCTTTTCTTTTTTAAAAAGGTGAGAGAGATGGGGAGGAAAGGAAGATTAAGTGAATTTATCAAGGAGTTGGTCAATCCCTTAATACCAAGAGGTCAGAGCCATCCCACATGGATAATCAGTTTGCTTTCCATTTCTCCTTGGTGGGTTGCTGCTTTGAAAAAAAATCTCATTTCAAGACACAAAGAGGCAGGTCAAGGAAGTCGCAGCTCCTAATTATGTGAAATGGAGTGGGACGGAGTGGATTGGAAGCAATCTTGGCTGGGAGCATTTGTGGGAGTTTTCCAAAGCTACCTTTAAAATGGGGATTGGATTGTATCCAACCAAGGGGGCTGCAGGATGAAGCAGAAACCTTCTTCCCTCCACCTGCCACGGGCCAAACTTGCTCCAGCTTTTCTCTGTTGGTCTCAGGGAAGCAAAATTTACAGGACCTCATTCTGCAGCATCATGCCAACATCATGGCAGATTCCCAAGGGGCAGCATTCCCAGATTCTTTTGACATAATTTGTCTGTCTCATCTGCCTTCCTCATCATCAGACTCCGACGATGATAAATCTGGAGGGAGAGGTGGAAAAGCTTCCACAGACAACCTTGCAAACCTTCCTGAATTATCCTTCTAAAGCAGATGCTTCTTCCACTCTCCAAACTCTGAGAGCCTCGGGTGCAGCTCCTTTGAGTCCTCAGCCCTGGATATTCCTTCCCTCCATGGGGTCTTCCTTCCTAATAGGATGTTATTCTCCTTCAGCAACAAGGAAATGCAATTTAAGAGGGAAGAACACAAGGGAGCCTTTGCGGGTTCCCTCGGAAAGGTGCTCCACGCCTGCTCTTTATCTCATTCCCACAAAACTGCAGCCCAGCAGCTGGTTAATGGATCATAAGGAGCTTTTCCTTATTCCAAGACAAAGCCTTCCATTCCCCAGGGTTAAATAGGGATCGTTGACACCCAACAAACAGGTCTGTGATGTTTCGCAGCCGGAATTTCAGCTGGAGGGGGAATATTGTTGGGAAAAGGGCAATTGCAGCCTCTGTGGTGTTTGTTTAGGAGTGCAATGAGAGCTGTGATGCCTCCCCAGCAGCAGAACCTGTGGCTGCCCCATCCCTGCAAGTGTCCAAGGCCACGTTGGAGCAACCTGGGCTGCTGGAAGGTGTCCCTGCCCATGGCAGGGGTGGAACTAAATGAGCTTTGAGATCCCTTCCATCCCAAACCATTCCATGACTCTCATCACGAGATTATATAAACACAAACACTTATAAAAGGGCATTTTGATGCCCCGTTTCAGATAAACATCATAATTAACACAACAAAACTCCCATTCTAAACTCTCAGGTAACATCCTGCTCAGAACAACCCCCGGCACAGGCTCTGGGTGTTTCTTGATTGCAGAGGTGTCTGGCTGTTCTTGTGCAGTTAAAGCTGAGTGGTTTCTATGATTTTCTGTTATCTGAAGGAGGAGGATGAAATCAAATAAGAGATTATAGTCACTATTGCAGAACACTGAAACACTGTTTAGGAGTGGAATGAGAGCTGTGATGCCTCCCCAGCAGCAGAACCTGTGGCTGCCCCATCCCTGGAAGTGTCCAAGGACACGTTGGAGCAACCTGGGCTGCTGGAAGGTGTCCCTGCCCATGGCAGTGGGTGGAACGGGATGATGTTTAAGTTCCCTTCCAACACCAACCATTCCAGGATCCTGTGATAAAGTCCCCTCACAGAGTCACCACCCACTCTGGGATGATCCTGACCTTTTGGTTCAATGTCATTAATTAAGCCCAATCTGGCCATATTGATTAGATGAGAAGTTTGAGGCAGAACAGAAACCTGTGAAAGGAATTTTTTTAAGACTCTTCATAATCCTTCAGTGCATGAAAATAGAAGTTTAATCTTTGAGGCAGCTAAAAAAGCTGTTTTGAGAAGGCTGTGTTCAGAAAACATGGATATGCTTCTCACACTCAAGAAATAAGCTCAGAATCAAACACTTCAAAAAATTGTGATCTTCTGCTTGTAGGGATTTACAGCACTTTCATATGTATATGTACACACACCAAGTTTTCTCAGTCCAGAAACGTTAACACTTCGTTTTGCTTTAATGAGAAACTTTAAACTCCAAAAAAAAAAAAAAAGAAGAAAATCAAGAAAACACCCTAAAGCGATTTAAAATAAAAGTTGACAGCACCACAACAACAACCAGCCCTTATCCAACCTGTGGTGAACCTTCTCCATCAGACAGAGCATCCAAGATGAAGGAAAAAGTCACAAATGATGTGCAGACAAGCTTTTAAGCACCTGAAAAATTTAAATGAATTACAGGTGTAAATTTAAAGTGGTTACTCAAGCTGCATTAAGGCCCCTGGTAGGCACTTTGTATTCAGAATTAGAACAGCACTAATTTGATTTGGTTTCAGCGATGCTGAATGTGGAGATGAGCAGAGTGGGAGCCCTTGTGCAAAGTGCCTGCACGGGGGTTTAATGGGCTCTGCCCGGAGCCCAGAGCAGGCAGTTCAGGCCACCCATAATGGACTTGCCTTGAGCCATGGCCTTGGGTGCAGAGCCTGCTGGGTGGTCCATCTCGAGAGCATCACGCACACAGACACCTCTGCGACCCCGAAATGCCCAGGCAGGTGAGGCTGAAGTTTCATCCTTGCCACGTGAACAGGCTCCAGTGCTCGTCCCACAAACAGATCCCAGTTGGTGCTCTCCAAAATCCCACATCCCGTGGCACTTTGTGCTGCTGAGCCCCATCCCAGCTGCCAAAACCTGATGGAATCACAGAGTGGGTTTGGGTTCAAAGGGACCTTGAAGCCCATCCCACCCATCAATCTTCCACTAACCCAGGTTGCTCCAACCTGGCCTTGGACAATTCCAGGGATCCAGGGGCAGGCACAGCTTCTCTGGGCACCCTGTGCCAGGGCCTGCCCACCCTCCCAGGGAAGGATTCCTTCCCAATATCCCACCTAATCCTGCCTTTTATCACTTTAAACCCATTGCCTTACCACTCCAAATGAAATGAACTCTGTGCCTGAGGGTTTATTTCCGAGCTGGTGGCTGGGACAGAGCTCTGGGGGCAGCCAAGGGCCATTCCCAGGAGCAACACAAACCCCAGTGACAATCATTGAATGCCAGACTGGTTTGGGCTGGGGGGGACCTTAAAGCCCATCCAGTTCCATGCCATGGGCAGGGACACCTTCCACTCTCCCAGGCTGCTCCAACATGTCCTTGGACACTTCCAGAGATGGGGCAGCCACCACAACCCTCTCAGGCTCGTGTTGCTCTCCCTGTTTTGCCCCTTCCAGCACAAACCCTGCTCAAAATTATCCATTTGCAGTAAAACAGCCCAGAATTCCCTATAACGAGTCAATGGAATAGCCCTGCCCTTGACAACTCCCCCCAACAACAGACCTTGCACAGAGAGATGCAGGTTTAAGCCCCGGGTTCATCCTGCACCCCTTGGCAGGGTTTGGTTCTCCAGGGAAAGGGTTCTCCAGGGAAAAGGTTTCTCCAGGGAAAAGGTTCTCCAAGGAAAAGGTTTCTCCAGGTGTCTCCTGGTGTTCCAAGAGGAGGGGAAGGGCTGCAGAGGAACATCAGTAAATTTTAGCTTTAATAAGGAACGTGGCAAGAAGCCCAAATTTTCCTCTTTATTAGGTTTAGGGAATATATTGAGGTCAGGAGTGGCTGAGATCACTATCAAAGCTGGGCTAAAATAAGAAGATGAAATACATATATTAAAATATAGCGAACATTTTATAGTTGATGCAGGGATGAAACATTGTTTGAGAGACACCAGGACAAGGTAAGTGTTGGATCCCAACTGGCTTGACATTGATATTAAATGAACAAATATAATTGTGACATTCCAGAAGAAAATAAAAAAAAACAAGTACCATTGGATTTATCATCCCTATGGAACAGACCCATTGCACCAGCCTTGGGGAAAGTCCTGCCTTCTCCTGCTTGGTCCATGGGAAGGGGCTGTGAACTGAAAGCTTCACTCTTCACTTTTCCTGGTTTATTCTTCTTCTTTTTTTTTTTCCTTTCCTTTTTTTTTTTAATTAATTCTACTTGCTACAGCAGCAAAGTGTTGTAAAGCTGTATTTAAATTAAAACAATCCTCCAGCCTGGAAAACAGAAACACAACAGAGCCATCCATTTCCAAGGGAAAACAGGGCAGGAAATCCAAGCAAGATTTATACAGTTATTCCTCTGTAATTATCCAGAAGAGAGAGAAAGCCCACGGGTCAGCAGTATCTCATTCATTATCACACACCACCAGCTTTTTAGGCTTTAATTTTGTTTTATATTTCTGCAATCCCCTGCCTACATCCAGATTAATGGTGATGTGCTGGGAAAATTAAAGGTCTCTGCTGATAATGGGGTGAAATACAACTCTCCCCATCCTCTCCCCACGTCCCCTCGTGCAGTGGGAGCAAGGAGAGGTGCCCAGCTGGGACTGGCACCTGCTGGGTAATGCCCAGGCTATAATCTGATGTCAGGAAATTAAGAATACAATGAAAAGGAATTCAAAGAGAAGATGGAAAAAAACAAGGGGCGCCCTTTGAGATATAATACTTTAATTTGCCTTTTGCTCTAATGGCTTCATCCATTCTTTTTTTCCATCCTCTAAAAAGCTTCCTGGGCTGTTGGTGCTGCTTTTTACGGCAGGAAAAACACACTTGAGACCTTGTGCTGGTGGTCCATGATCCAACCTGGCACTTCAGCAAGGCTCACATCCTCCTGATTCCAGGGAAGAGATACTGGTGTGCTCAACAGACCACGGGGTCCCATCCCTGTCCCTCTGCAGGGACATCCCTCCACCAGAGACCCCAAGAGATGGGGCAGCTGGGTGGGAAGAGCTCCAGACCTGCCAAATTTGGGTCTCCCAACCTCATCCCTTTGGACCTCGGGCTGGGTCAGGCTTTGCCAGATGTTGGAGCTGACTTTGCCAGATGTTGGAGCTGGACCTGCCAGATGCTGGAGCTGGCTCTGGGAGATGTTGGAGCTGGCCTTGCCAGATGTTGGAGCTGGCTCTGGCAGATGTTGGAACTGGCTCTGGCAGATGTTGGAGCTGGCCCTGGCAGATGTTGGAGCTGGCTTTGCCAGATGTTGGAGCTGGACCTGCCAGATGTTGGAGCTGGCTCGGCCAGATGTTGGAACTGGCTCTGGCTGACGTTGGAGCTGGCTTTGCCAGATGTTGGAGCTGGCCTTGCCAGATGTTTGAGCTGGCTTTGCCAGATGTTGGGGCTGGCTCTGGCAGATGTTGGAGCTGTCTTTGCCAGATGTTGGAGCTGGCTTTGCCAGATGTTGGAGCTGGCTCTGGCAGATGTTGGAGCTGGCTCTGGCAGATGTTTGAGCTGGCTTTGCCAGATGTTTGAGCTGGCTTTGCCAGATGTTGGGGCTGGCTCTGGCAGATGTTGGGGCTGGCTCTGGCATCACTCCCCATGGTGGCACTTGCAGGGCCACTGGTTTTTCAGGATTGACTCTGTTCCAGAGGGAGGGATTTTGCTCCAGCGCCACAAGAGGCTGATAAACCTTTTCGAGGTGTTCCCTCCAGGCTGGATATGATGAAGGGCTGAAGGAAAATTAGAAAGGGGGAGTCTGGGGAGGAAAGACACTGCTCCGAGGCAGAAAGGAACAATATATTTGATGGATTAGCCTCAAAACACTCCTGAGAGGAGCAAAGGAGCAGCCACAGAGAAGGGACCTCTGCCTTCCACCCCCACCAAACCCGCTGCTGCTGCAGAGTCTGCTGGGGCAGGAGAGGGTCAAACACCTTCCCGAGGTCCCCAATTTAATGCATTTTGAGAACAAAAGCTGCTGATTAGCAAAAGGGTTTTACAAGAGTGTTTAAAGCTCGTTAGAAAAGCCAGGGGATGTTTTTAATTTAGGGACTCTGCCTTTGTAGGACACCAGCACATGTGCAGACCAGCCTTGGCTGGAACAGGTCTAAAGGAGCTGTTTTATGACCATGATTTCCTGCTTAATTGAAGATCCTCCTCTCCAATTACCACAACTTAATCTGGGTGTACAGGACTTTAAGTGGCATCAGCTGAGGACACAGCCCCGGGCAGATTGAACAAGTGACGCTGATTTAGGCCCCAGATAGAATTTCTGTCTTCCTTCCAAGCAAAGGAAGGTTTATTTAATTATTTTAACAAGTCAGAGCCGGTGTCCTTGTGCCTGCAGCTGGATTACCCAGGCACCTTGTGGCTGACAGTTCCCACGTTTCTTTTAATGTTTTTTAACATCTTCAAACATTGCAAAAACCCAATTTTTTTTCCCCCGAAGTGTGGTAGAGAAACAAGACACCTAAGCCTCATGGACTGAGTGACCACAGCCTCAGCAAAGTTCACGAAAGAAGCCACAATAAATCAATATTTTTAATATTTTTCCAGCTGGAGATCAAGCTTCAAGACTGTTTCCAAGAGCCATTAATCGCATTGGAAAGTAAAAAATAAAAAGCTGCATGATGTTCTGGATTTTGGGGATGGAATTCCAAGGGTTTTAATGTGATGCCTTTGGAGCTGCACTGGGATGATGAGTTGGTCTCTGCATCCTCTCATATGTTCTCCAGGGGAAAATATTCAGGCAGAAGACTCTGGATATTTCAGCTCTGTTGGGAAGATTAGAGACTGGATTGGGAAAACTATCCCAGCTTCAATCTGCTCTGCACAACCCCCACCCCAACAAACAACAACTCTGACTCCAATTCTCTCTCAAAATAACACAATTTCACAGTAACCATGCAGATAATTAATGATCATGCCAGGCCTGCTTTCCATTCCCAGAGTGATGTGGAGGAGCTTTCCTATAAATTAAAACATCCAAGTTTTTATTGGATTTTTGAATCACAGTTCACTTACAAAAAAAAAATCTTAGAAAGCTGAAAAAATGAAGTCTCCTTGTTTTCCGTGACAAAGATTCAGATCTCAGAAATTACATTCTTATAATATTATTATATCATGTACATTCTATTATATTCCTATTCCACAAAATCTTTATAATATCTTTATAAAAATCTTTATAATATCTCACAGATCTTGGAAATTACTTGTTTAATAATGAACAGAGCAGCAATGAGAGACATCGTGGGGTGAACCAAGAGGTGAAGGGAATCAGTCAGACCTTTTATGTTCGTTAAAAGTGTTACCTGGAGCTGGATTTATTATTATTATCTTGTCAACTAAATTTCGTTGGCACCTCAAAGCACCTCAGAACATTTGAAACACTTCTGCAATAAGAGTGTGAAGTGTCACCGCAAGCGTCGGAGCCCGTGACATTTCATTAAAAACCAGTGACAAAACAGAATCGTCTTTGGAGTTAAAAAATAAAGCAGCATCAGCAGGAAAGAGGGGAATAACATCTTTGGGAAATCCAGCAAGTTCCAGCCCTCTGGAAGGTCAGGAAGGGGAGTGTGTGGGGAGCACAAGGAAGGGCTGGTTGAGTGTTGGCGCTTGAGTGTCACCAACAATTGGGATTTTCCCCTCTAGTTGGGGACACGGATGGAATTCTGGCAGAGTTTCAGGGTGGAACGAGAGTAAACACCCCTTCTGTTATCTGGGAATATGGGGGGGCCCTCTTCTCCCTGTGGGTTCCTGCAGAGCTTCTTGGGATCTTCTTGGGGTCTTCTTGGGATCTTCTTGGGATCTTCTTGCCCAGTGGACAGTGGATGAGTTGAGGTGAGATTGGTACAACCAACAGGCTGCAAAACCACCCACCCTGGAGGTTTTGTGTTCCTTCTCCCACCCCCTCAGCTGCCCCGACTCCCATGGGTGCCCCAGGAACATGGGACACCCCAAGAATTGGGCTCGTGCCCAAAGCAGACCAGTTGCCTCAGCCCAAAAGCCACGGAGGGGATAAGATGACACAAATTCAGGCTCGGACCGTGGCCATCCTCCTCAAAAACCACTTTCTCCCTTGCTGTGGAAACAGCAAAGGAAAATAAAGCAGAAAAACGAGATCCTGAGGAGTCGCCTTTGCTAGACAGGACCAATTGCACACACACAGGACCCCCGTCCAGGGGGAAACTGCTTTTTTGGAACCAAAGCTTCCAGAAAAAGTGTTCTCTCCAAAGGAGTCCATTTTGCTAAACAGTCATTTTAAGGACAGGAACTGTGGCCTTTTAATAGTGGCCTAATTAATAGTGTTTTCAGAGCTTTTACAGGCCATTTTATTTAATAAAAATCTCCCACCTTGCTTTTACAGTTTAACACTTGAAATTTCTCCTTTGTTTTCCAGCTTATGCATTTCTATCAAAATTGTCCTCTTTATCTCAGCCTGGAGCCCATTTGCAGCACAGAATAAAAAAAATAAATAATAATAATAAAAAAAAAAACAACACCACACAAAAAAACACTTTAGACCCTCAAAAGGAAAAAGTGAAAAGCAGAGTGAGGACAGAAATAATCTTTACAAATCACCAAATAAAATAGAGGGACCCAATTTGCTTCCCTTGCAAGTTGGAAGTACAGGGGGTTAAAAGTGCCTTCTGTGCTGCAGAACGGTGAAAGTCAAGCCTGACCTTCAGCTTTTCAATGCAGGTGGGTATTTGGGAGCCTCCAGCAGATTTTGTCCCGCTGTGACACGCAGCAAATGGATCCTTAAGTGTCCCCAACACCAGTTCACCAATTGTGTCCATTTGAAAAGACAAACGTTCCAAATTGCGCCACATTAAAAGAGGGGATCTATATTTTGCTTTCCATTAAGAGTAAAGGTCATAATGCACAAAGCAGTTTTCAGAAAAATACAAACTCTGCTACTGACTCATGCAAAAATTACACCTGCGGGGATGTTCCTCTACAGGAACTTGGGGGACTCAAATTAAACCTGAAGTTTTGCTTTTCCCTT
>VWZG01013129.1:41892-69426 GCA_013396735.1 Grallaria varia
AAGAACTTGGTAAATCCACTGTAATAAAATGTGGCTGAATTGGGTGTTGATTTTGCTGATGGCGCAGACTCCAAAACCTTTCAGATGTCCCAACTAGGACGGGTAAGTCTGGACTAACTCCCAATAAAGGCAGGTGGTGGTGAGGAATTCACGGCTCCAGGGAATGGAGGGAAGTGGGAAAGGCCAAATGAACTCAGGAGCCACCTCCTGCCAGGGAGAAGGAAGGGGGGAAAAGGGGAAGGGAAGGAAAGGGGGGAAAGGGAAAGAAAGGGGGGGAAGNGGGAAGGAAAGAAGAAGAAGGGGGGAAGGAAAGAAAGAAGAAGGGGGAAGGAAAGAAAGAAGGGGGGAAGGAGAGTCACCTGCAGCTGGGTTTAAGATGATATGAAAAATTACAGACATTCCAAGAAAAGAGCTGTGCAATCAGCCATGACCTCTGCCTTGGGGAATGCAGGGAACAGTGTCCAGACACCAAAGGGTGGCACAGCAGGAGCAGAGCTGGGGGTCTCCACTGTCCCATCAGCAGAACAAGGATCAAAATTCAGGCAATCTCAGAACAAATCATTTCCCTGATTCTAAATCAAATGTAATCTTTGGGCTTGCACTTTCCACTTGCTTCCCTCGCTGCATGGATAAAACCCCAATTCCTCGTCTCCCTGCTCTTTGTTTCCCTAAGAAATTAATGTTGCTGAACCACAGCAGGCCCACGACACAGCTCTGAAAGCAAGAGGAGATGTGTTTGTTAATACCCCTACAAACCTCCTGCTTGCATCTTCCCAGTTGTTTCCCTGATCTAATTAGTGGTGCAGAGAATTAAACCTCAGCCTTCAAGACCAACAGCCCCCCAGGAGAGCAATCCGGCTATAATACTATTTAAATATGAAACGGCTCCTGTCCTCAGCAAGAGTGGAGGAGGCAGAAACCAGAGAAAGTTGTAATTACCAAGAGTGATTAAGAATTGCAAGTTATTGTCAGGAAGTGCAGAGCTGAAATCCTCACGAGGCAGAAAGAACATCTCCATGGTTGAAAAGCAGGGGGGGAACTTGGTTCTAGAAAACGTTATTTAATGTTGTTTAACAGAGCTGCTAAAAGCAGTGCCCCGATGGACTTTACAGCAAGGAGGGAAAACAGCCAAGAGGGCATCAGGTGCCAGGGCACATCCCAGACCCACACACGTGATGCCGAAAAGTTCTGGAAAAATCAGAACTTCTCTTTGTTGTTACTCATTTTCTGATGTCTGACACTCCACAGTTTGGAACTCCTCCTGGCCACTGAGCTGATGGGAAACGCATCAGTTTCCAAAATGCCACTTCGCTTCAGGCAGTTCAGGTCTCAGGCATAACAGCGTGCAGCAACCATGTAATCCAACACGGGTAATCCCAAATCCATAAACCGTAAGGCTCCTGACTGTGAAGGCAGAAGGAGAGCCAGACTCTGAATCTCCAGCCCCCAACTTTGCCTCTGGAGTCAAGACCAGCCCAGCACTTCTATGGACATAGAGAGAGTTTGGGAACTGCTGGATTCCATAAATCCCAGTCTCCAGGAGAACTACCTGTTCCCGAAGCCGTTCTGAGTCCGTGCCAGCAGCACAGAGCTGCCTGAGCGAGCATTAAACCGACAATCCTGCAGAGCTTCCACAGAACCCCAGGCGAGCTGCTGCCTGCTTTATTCCCAGCTTTCCACCTGCAAATCAAGGCTAATCCTTCCAGATTTAGCCAGATTACAACCTCCCGAGGCTGAGGAATTGCACACAGGAAGCATTTACAGAGACCAGGACAGAAGAGAAGCAAAAGAAAACGCCCAGCAAAGGCTGGAGCACAGACAGGGTTTGTAGCTGGGAGTCTGATAATGGGGATTTGGTCGCATTCAAATAAATATTTTTCAAAAAAGAACCCCTTCGGATGTGTTTGCGGAGCTTCAGTCAGAAGGGATTCGTAAGAGCTGGGAAAGAATACATTTCTCTCCCACTCCTCCCCGCCAGAGCCAGCACAATATCCCCGGATTGCAGAGGATTTGCATCTTTGAGGTGACTCAGCCAGTAAATGCAATTTAATGCGGACAAGTGTAAAGCAGCAGGTCCGGAGGGACAACCACCGAGGGCAGCTCGAGTGGAGCAGCAACACAGCAGACGAGGGGCACGGGAGGATTTGGGGTTTGGGGCAGAGAAAGCCCCACAGCCCTGACACCCTCCCCATCTCACCAGGGTTCAAATGGCAACAGAGGGGCAGAGCAGGGATTGAGCGAGACAGGCATCCTTGCAGAGCTTGTTATTACAGCTCTCCAATTAAAAAAAAAAAAAAAAAAAAAGAGTTTTCAGGAGGATTTATCTTCCCCGAGGAAGTTTCACGTTCTGGTCAGGGGATGATGATGTGACAGCCCTGGTTGGAAAGCTGCAGTCACCCACCAGCCCTGAAATGCAGCCATGAGGAAAGGGGGTGAGCAGCACCAGGAAAGGATCCAGAGTTAGTCACCAATTCCTTGAACTGCTTGAAAAATGGCTGTGGAGACCTAACACAAGAAAACTACAGTGATTCACCCACCTGCCCCTACACAGTTCAAGATGTTTAGACCATATTCACTCCCTGGGCATTTATGGATCTGATCCAGCTCCTGCCAGACATCCGTGAGGTTGATTTTTAAGATGATGGAATGGGAATCACTGTTTTAACTAAATAGCCTTGACCCAGCAGTCAGGTCTGTGCTCTGGAGGCAGCTCTTGGGCAGGAGCTGCTGCAGGGGCAGCCTGGGCACAGGGGCACACACAGGGCATGGGGTGGCTCCGTGGGCACACACAGGGCTCCATCAGTGCTCAGGGAGCACTTGCCACCTCTCTGGAGAGGACAAGTCCTATTCCCTCTCACTTGTCACTCATGGCAGATGAACAGCAGCGGGGGGAAAGGGAACCTTAAGCCATGGCCAGTCACAGGCTTTGCCACAAATTCATTTATGGTCCAAGAGCCATGGAATTACAGAATCATTAAGAGTGTATTACCCTCTAAGGTAATACAGTCCAAGCACTGCCAAGGCCACCACTTAACCATGTCTCCAAGTGCCACATCTTGGAGCTTTTGGAACAATTCCAGGCATGGTGATTCCATCATGGCCCTGGGCAGTCCCTTCCAATGCTTCTATAAAGAAATTTTCCCCATATCCAACCTGTTCCTCCCCTGGCACAGCCTGAGGCCGTTCCCACCCCAGCTCCTGACCCTCCTCCTGTCAGGGAGTTGCAGAGAGCCAGAAGGTCCCCCCTGAGCCTCCTTTTCTCCAGGCTGAGCCCCCCCAGCTTCTCCTCATCTTCTCCAGAGTCCCAATAGTTCCCACACAACTGGAACACCAGTGGCCACACTGGGAATTTACCTCCCCAAATCCTGTCACCACCAATAAGACTCCTTGTGTGTTCAGAAAAGAGCCCCATCAACTGCTTACCCATCACTCTCACCATCTGAAGTGGCACTTGAAGCTCAAGCTTTGATACAATCTCCTTCAAGGCTTTCTGACACTTGATTCCTTAAGAAATGTTCAATTAATAAACAACAAAAAGCCACTCCAGGCTGCTAATTTTTTTATTACCTTTGCTTTAATGAAAAAGGCACAGGTTGCTGCCAGAGCTGCTTCTCTCCACCCAGCCATGTTTTCACAGCTTTGACTCTGCCCTGGATACACATCTCTGTACTCCCCAGGCTGTGCCCACCTCACACAGCTCAGGGTGTCCCAAACTGGTGGTGCCACCTCTCTGAGCGTGGCTTGTTCCTCTTCTCTCCACTTCCAGTCTGGGGAAGCCCACCAAACTCAACTCCTAAGCAGGGTCTTAGTGGGACCTGCAACAAAAGACATCCTGCTCTGCCACAAGGGTGGGAAAGAATAAAAGAATTAGGCAACGTCTTGGCTTTTGCATGTCATAAAATTATATAATGGTTGGGGTGGAAGGGACCTTAAAGATCACCCAGTGCCACCTCCTGCCATGGGCAGGGACACCTTCCACCAGCCTGAGGTTGCTCCAAGCTCCATCCAGTCTGGCCTTGGACACTTCCAGGGATGGGGCAGCCACAGCTTCTGTGCCCAACCTGTGCCAGGGCCTGCCCACCCTCCCAGGGGATAATTCCTTCCCAATATCCCACCTAATCCTGCCCTCTGGCAGTGGGAAGCCATTCCCCCTTCTCCTGTCCCTCCAGCCCTTGTAAACAGTCTCTCTCCAACTTGTTGACCCCTTCAGGCACTGGAAGGCCACAGTTAGGTCATTCCAAAGCATCTCTTCTCCAGGCTGGACAATCCCAGCTCTCCCAGCCTTTCCTCCCAGCAGAGCTGCTCCATCCTCTGCCCATCCTGGTGCCTCCTCTGGACTCGCTCCAGGAGGTTTCCCAGTAGGACCATCATCCTTCCTGCTCTCCCAGGGGAGGTTCAGCAGCACCTGAAGAGACCCAACAGTGACAGATTCCCACTTTTCAGGAGCCAACACTGCTCAGTCAGCCCCGAGACACCTCCTGAGTGTCCTGGTTTAACCCCAGCCAGCGATGGAGCCCCACGGAGACATTCCCAACTCACCCCCAGAGCCCTCCAACGGGATGGGGAATTAGAGAAAAGCAAACCTTTTGGGCCGAGGGAAGAACAGTTTAATAACTAAAACACAATGAAATTATAATAGTAATGAAAAGGAGGGATGAACAAAACCCAGGAGAACCAAGTGATTCGCAACACAATCACTCACCACCCCCTGAACCAGGCTCAGCCAGTTAAGCTGCACTTAAAGGCTCCCTTAGGCAAGACCTTTTCCTTACAACCCTCCTTTTATTTAGGAAGGTCTCTTCCTCCTCCTCCTCCTCTTCATTCTGAGAGCTGGAAAACTTGGACTTTTCTTTACACAAACTGTTAATGATCAAAACTTCACATTGAAAACACTTTGCATTTGTGCAGCAACCGAGGCACTCGATCACTCTAACACAGAAGTGGGGAAAGCTGGCCCCAAAATCCTTTTCCAGGGGATCTGGATTGCTTCCTGACTTGTAGGTCAGGATTTCTCAGGGAATAGGATGAAAATCCAATGGTCAACCAGAGACATTTAAACCTTCCACAGACACCGAACCCAAAAGGAATCACGGAACTGTTTGGGCTGGAAGGGACCTTAAAGATCATCTCATTCCACCCCCTGCCATGGGTAGGGACACCTTCCACTGGACCATCTGATACTCCAGCCTTTAACTTGGCAACTGCAGGGAGAACCCACCTTATCCCAGGAGAATTAAGGAATTAAAGCAGACAGTCGTTCATTGTTATTTCAGACTATTTCCCCCCTCCTACACTGACAACATTAACACACGATCCATATTATTTTCAGGGACAATTCCGAAGGATAAAAAGACCCCAAATCCCCCCAGACTGTACAAGTTCTCCTCCAAGGGGCCTCTTTTGTTAAATTACCAGTTATCTTCACGCTCTAATGTTCCCTCTTGACTTGCTGTTTTCCACAAGGAGCTGCAGGGAATACTTTAAGTATTGTGATAAGCAAAACTGTTTCACCAGGGCTAAATTGGCATCTTTGCTGCAGCCCTGCAATTTGAAGCCAAAGGGTTTGCTTGATGCCCAGGTACTTTTTATTACAAGATTGGGGTTGCAGGGGCTGAATCTGAACTTCCCCCTGGCAGGGCCTGGGATGCACCACGTGAATGCCCATTAGCACTTCCCCAGACCTGCTGCAGGTCTCAAAAAACCCTCAAAACATTCAAGTCATACAAATGCTCGGCTACAAAATAAAGTTACTGCAGCTCAACAAATTGCTGTGTGCCAACCGAGCTGTAAAAACATCCCTTCCTGTGTCTTAATATACCCCCGAGCAGAAACGAGGTGAAACTCTCAGGGAAAAGGGCTTTGTGCTCCTGTGTTTTGGCTGTGTTTGCTGCAGGCTGAGCCCCCACTGGCAGCAGAATTTCAAGGGTTTACAGGATTTTTTTTTAGGGGTGCAGCTTTGTGCTTCACATGGCCAGAAGAGCAGGATTCTGCATCCTATTGGTACCCACCAAACCCCCAAAATACTGAAAAATGTGAGGCAGGCCAGGGCAAATAACCCTAAATTTCAAACCTCCACAAGACGTGGTACTTTTGCACCCTGAATCTCCACTTGACCACCACAATCTTTCTTTCTCCCCTTCCCCAGACAGGCTGAACAGAACTCACATTTTGGGCAAAGATGATGCAGGTACAAGCTGTCCACGCTGCTGCATCCCCCCAGGGCTGCCTTTTGCTCTTCCCAGGGATGCTGGAAGCATCTTCCTCCCTCAGGACCATTTTCAGCAATAAAAGCACCTGCCAGACTCCTGTTTGTACCTGCAGCATCCTCACCTGTCTCAGCTAATTCCAGCTCGTCAGCAATTGCACCTCCAAGTAGTTTCACAGGAACTACCCCCATCCTGACACCCCCAACTGCTTTCAGAGCAACTGGACTTCCCAAGGGAACTTCAGCCCCCCAGGAGAGGATTTCTCCCAGCTTTTTGAGCAGCCTGAAAGCAGCACAGGAGCCACCCAGGGCCCAAAGTGCTGGGTGACAGCTCTGTCCTTACCTTAGACCTCTGGCAGCAGGTTTTAGCCTCTTGCTCTGTTCTAACACACAAGAAGCTCACGCAGTCAGATCCAAACTCCTCTTCCTTAAAAGAAGGTGTTGCAGTGCAAAACTTTCCAAATTCTCTCTCCAGAGCCCTAGGAAACAACCACAGAATATTCCCATTTGGAAAGGACCCACGAGGAGCCCAACTGCTGGCCCTGCACAGGATCTCCTGATCCTTCACCATGGCCTGGGTGGAGATATTTATATTCTCTGAGCACCAGCACCCACCTGATGGCTGGGAACTGAAGTCACCCTGCTTTAATTTGCTGCTCATCTCAGAAGCAAAGGAGAAAACTCCTTTCACTGGCATTTCCAGAATGAGCTTCAGCTGCTTATTTCTTCCTGTTCCCCTGTCCTGAGCCTGTATTTATTGTTATGTACAGCTCAGCTATTCAAAGAGAGTTTAATTTACCTGCAGATTGTATTACCTAGCCCACATTTTCAGATTTATATCTCCAATGGTTTCTTCTTGCAGTGCCTGGTGACGCGACTGGAGCCTGCTGATGTGATGGATGGGCCTCAAGCACTTGGTGGTTCAATTGAATAAGAGAATCATGGAAAATGCAGGGTGGGTTTTTTTTTTTTTGCTTTTCTGTAATTGCCCAAACCCACAGAAGTCCACAAATCTCCACTTGCAAGATCAGATCCATGTATGATTTACTTAAACACTCAAAGTCAGCTGCTGGAGAAAGGATTTTTCTCCCTGGCTGCAGGCAGAGAGACACACACAGCACCAACCCTCCCCTAGCAGGGAACAGAGCCATGACATTAAACTTCTTATATTTGCCCATTTCCTATTTTTTTTCCAAGATCCAGGGGAGTGTGTCGGTTCAATTTGACAATGGAAGGTGGAAATGCAAAACTAACTCCTTATTTTATCAGCAGTGCTGTTATTTAAGCACTCCCACTCTGGTGTTTCCTGCCTGATTTCCATCCCAGAGCTCCCCCAACCCCCAGCACTGAAATCCTGCTCGGATTAGGACTGAGTTTTGGGACAATGGTCTGATTTTATGGGACTGTTCAAGGATGACTCGTGTGTGGCTCTGTCAGTGCCTGCACCACGAACTGAAGGGCTTCAGGGCTGCACTTCCAGGGCGCAGAGTTTGGTTTTTGGGTTGGAGAGGCAGCAATTTTGGGGCAGAAAAGGCTTCGGGCCGAAGGAATTCCAGTCACTGATGTTCGTGTCCCCTTAGGATGATGTTTGTAAGCTCAGGGCTCAGGAATGAGGCACTGAAGGGGAAGCAAGACCAGTTTTAGTGCCAACCTTGCCACTGTCCTGCTGCACCATCTGGAGGCTAAAAATCCCTCTTAAAGTCTATTCGCACTGGGCTCAGAACTCCAGGATCCCTGCTCTGTTCCAGGTCATGGAATCATAGACTGGCCCAGGCTGGAAAAGACCTGAAAGATCCTCCAGTTCCACTCTGGGCCACCAGTCTGACATTCCAGAGAGGTCAAAAGCAGTTCCCAGTGTTGCCCTTCACCCCTTTCCACCTGGAGACTGGAGTTGGAACCCTCCGACAGCCCTGCCCAAGCCTTGCCCAAAGAGAGGACTTCAATGAGGAATGTGGATCACCCTGTCCAGAGGGGTTGCTTTGGGAAATTTGGGAATTTGGGATCTGCAGAGCAGGGTTCACCCACAGCTGCTGCTGAGAGCGCTGAGGCCAGAGCTGTGCACAGTCTGCAGGAGCTTTCATGTCCCCTGGAGAAGAGAAGGTTTTCGGGTGACCTAATTGTGGCTTTAAGTGCCCAAAGGGAGTCGATAAGAAAGGTGGAGAGAGACTGGAGGGACAGGACAAAGGGAATGGCTTCCCACTGCCAGAGGGCAGAGTTGGATGGGATATTGGGAAGGAATTGTTCCCTGGCACAGGTTGGGCACAGAAGCTGTGGCTGCCCCATCCCTGCAAGTGTCCAAGGCCACGTTGGAGCAACCTGGGTTGCTGGAAGGTGTCCCTGCCCATGGCACGGGGTGGAACTAAATGAGCTTTAAGATCCCTTCCATCCCAAACCATTCCATGACTCTCATCACAAACACTAATAAAAGGGCATTTTGATGCCCCATTTCAGATAAACATCATAATTAACGCAACAAAACTCCCATTCTAAACTCTCAGGTAACATCCTGCTCAGAACAACCCCCAGCACAGGCTCTGGGTGTTTCTTGATTGCAGAGGTGTCTGGCTGTTCTTGTGCAGTTAAAGCTGAGTGGTTTCTATGATTTTCTGTTATCTGAAGGAGGAGGATGAAATCAAATAAGAGATTATAGTCACTATTGCAGAACACTGAAACAGACCCTGCCAATCACAGCAATGGAGGCTCCATCATCAGCAAATGCCTCTTTTCTATCTCAAAAGAGCCTCTTGTAGAGCTTCCATATAAAAATCAGACTTGGAAAAGAAGCAATACTGGGAAATTGTTCAGGGAGATGAAATCAGAGACTGAAGAACTCCAGCAGAGACCTGATGTCAAGAATAGTGTGTGTTGCTGGGAAGAAAATCAAGTTAAACACGAGTTTTCTGGGGTTCATGAAGACAAACTTCCATACCAGTTCACCCTTAGAACAATTCTGCCAGAGATTACAAAGCATCTTCAAAATAAAAAAGGGCAGCCAGGTGTTAATAGAAGCTTTTTGTGGAGGTTCCAGATGGGGAAAGAAGACGTGGAAATGTAGCTGGAGGGACAAAGAGCCCTTGGAGATTCCTCTGGGCAGGGTTTTGTCTCACCTGCACTTCACAAATGGAAACTCTTCTGAAAAGTCAGAGTTTTCAGCTCTCCTGTGCTGGCTGAACAGCTGTTTAATGGTGTTGAGTTGTCTGTCCCAGCCTGAAAAATCCCAGGAATTTGGGCTTCAATGTCACCGTGGCATCTCCCAACAGCATCTCCCAACAGCATCTCCCAACAGCACCTCAAACTGCATCTTGGCTTAATGACTTGTAGCAGGTTTTTATCAACCAATAGATCCATACTGCAGAAATTGAAGTTTTTACGGGGCTTAATTTTCATCCAGCTTTATAGAAGGGCCAGAACAATAATGAAAAATTGGAAAAAATGATTGAAAAAAAGAGAGAAGCTGCTCTGAAAAGTTAGAGAAGGGGGGGTTAGGAGTTAATGGGGAAAGCTGCTGTTGGACTCAAGGCCTGGAGGAGGAGAAAGAATTCACCTTGTTTCTATAATTTGGCTCAGTGTGATGCAAACAAGGGTAAAAATAAGAGCCAAAGTGATACTTCCCGTGATTTCCCTCTAACCAAATTCTAGGAGGTGGGAATTTTGACACAAAATCTCCTTAAAAATAAAATCCTGTAAATCCTCTGGGATTTACAACCTTCCCATGACCTGGTTTTGGATGGGCCAAGGTGTGTGGCTCTAAAACTGCCTGTTTGAAGGAGTCATCTGGGAAGAGAAGGCAGGACAAGGCTGAGAGGATTTGGGATTGTTCACCTGGAGAAGAAAAGCTTCGGGGTGACCTAATTATGACCGCCCAGGACCTGAAGGGATCTGACAGGAAAGATGGGGAGAGACTTTGGACAAGGGATGGAGTGACAGGACACAGGGAATGGCTTCCCACTGCCAGAGGGCAGGTTGAGATGGGATATTGGGAAGGAATTCTCCCCTCTGAGGGTGGAGAGTCCTTGGAAGAGGTTTCCCCAGAGAAGCTCTGGCTGCTCCATCCCATGGAAGTGTCCTGGGCTGGTGGAAGGTGTCCCTGCCCATGGCAGGGGTGGAATGGGATGGTCTTTAAGGCTCCTTCCAGCCCAAAGCATTCTGTAATTCCAGGATTTTAGGATCCTGTGACTTCTGACTCCGACCAGACAACCGGGCCACAGAAACCCCTGCAGTGCTCTGGTTGCTCCCAACACAGTGACTCCCAGTTTTATTTAAGGACAGCCAGACAGACCAGTGCAAGCCCAGTCTAAGCTCTGACTCTGCTGCCCAGCAGGCACACGGACCCACCTTTAGCCATTTTACCCACGTAGCTTCTCTCCAATAAATGTGCCACCATCCAGATGTCAGAAGATGTAAAAGTTTGCAGCTTTTCCACCTTTTCCCATGGCAGTCGGGTCTGAAGTCCTCGCTGAGGAGGTGCAGATCCCAGGAGGTGCTGACCAAGCCAGGAAACTCCATGAGGAATGACTGGAGGAAGGGATGGGAGGGCAGGCACAGCCAGTGCTGGGGGAGCAGCTCCCTTGCTCTTGTTGTTAATCCCAGCACAAGTGGATTATTTCTCCCATCTGTGATTCCCATAAATAAGATCTCCCTGCTGCTCTTTGCTCAACTGCTCTGCTCATCAGGCCCCTTTGTTTTGCATGTCACGCCGGCCATTTATGAAGGAGGGAAATGGATTTGCCTTCAGGCAGTAATTTATTTTTATTTTTTTTTCATTTGATTTGGATTTTAAATGCGTCGAACATGAAAACTTTTGAAACTTCATGATGCCTGAATGCTTCCAGCACTCATTAAACATTTAGTGTGTGAAGAGGGGGAGGGAGAAGAAGACAAAGAAAACAACAACCAAACCTCCAGATGAAGGATAAAACAGAGAAATCAGAGTTCAAGGCAAGCTCTGTGCAGGGGCAGATTCATCCTCTGCACAAGGATGAAGGAATATTTGCTCTTCCACATCCAGTGGTTCCTGGGACCTCTCAAGCTGCAATACCTGTCAGGGCTGTTTCAAGTTGCAAAGGCATCTGTGGTGATCTGAAAACATGGAATAACAGGAAGGGAGAATATCCCAGGGTTTCAAAGGGCCTCTCTGTTCCTTTGTTTGCATCTCTGTTGCTCTGAGAGGTGCAGGACATGGAAAACGTGGCAAACACAGGCTGGTCCCAGTTGGGATGGTGGGCTGGGACACTGGGAGGTGGAGCAGAGAGTGCCCAGAGTCACCTGCAGGTGCACATGGAGAATGAACTCCTGATGGTCCATTGGCAGGAATCACTGGGCTGTGATTTATTGGAATTTTACCATTTACAGGAGAGGGTTTTTTCTTTATTTGGTGACCCTGAGATGAGCTCAGTTGGTCAGAGGACGGTGTTAATAACAAGGTTGTGGGTTGGGTCCCATTCACTAAAGAGTTGGACTTGAATATCCTCGGAGGTCCCTTCCAACCCCAAATATTCTGTGGTTCTGTGACTGTGTGTACAGAGCTCACAGGGAGTTTACAGACACAGGGATTACCTAAAAATCCTGAATTATTCCAGGGCGAGCCCAGGAGCTCAGCTGAGCCGGGCAGTGAAATCCTAATTACTGGGACATTCCTGACTTCAATACAGTTGGGGTTTTTGCCATCAATTTCTGGGAGCAGCTCCAGCACGGAGCATGAAACCTGTGGAGCAGATCCCACCCTCCATCCAGCAAACTCTTGGGGGAGCCATGAACAAGGGCAAGGATGGGTGGTTTGGTAACAAACTAACAGATAAAGTATCCCCTTCTTATGGAGTGTGGATATTATTTAATTTACTATTCACTCTCAGGACGTCCATGAAAAATAGTTCTTCATACCTTTGATTCTCACATGCCAGAGTTGTTAAACTTAATTGTGTCTCCCCCAGTGTTTTATTAGGGCAGGGATGAATTTTAATGATTCATCCAACATTCATAATTTGTTATAATCTCATTGTTTTGCTCTTTGTCTCAGGAGCTGTAATATTAACCCAGGTCAATAATTCTGCCAAGTGGGAGTGATGATACTTGAAAGAGGGAATTTAAAGCATGGAACTACATCTTATCTCAAAGATGCAATAGTGAAAATCCTGGATAATCACTGGATGAACAAGTTGAGAGCTGCTGGGGTGCACAAAGCCAGGGAATATTTGCCTGCTGTATATTTATGATATGCTTATACAACTCCAAGTGCTCTTCCATCAGTCTCTGGCTTGGATGTGACTTCACCCTACCAGCAGTTTTTCCCTCCCACTTCTGGTTCCCATCTGAAAGAACGTGCTGGATTATCTCCAGAAGTCTTTTTTTGAAATATCAGCAGCTCCTGGGGGAATTTTGAGGCCCGTCTGCAACCCAGTGGAGACTCAAACAATTGTGTCCTGAGAGTCAGTGCAGAGATTCAGGCATTGAATTAGAGAATAACAGAATGTGCTGAGCTGGAAGGGACCCCCAAGGACCATCCAGCCCAACCCTCAGCCCTGCACAGGACCAGCCCCAAGAGTCCCCCCCTGTGCCCCAGAGCATCATCCAAACCCTCCTGCAGCTCTGGCAGCCTTGGGGCTGTGCCCACTGCCCTGGGCAGCCTGGGCAGTGCCCACCACCCTCTGGGGGAAGAACCTTGGGCTGAGATCCAACAGAACCTCCTCTGGCACATCTCCAGCCATTCCCTCAGTCCCATCACACGACCCAGAAGTTTTATCTCATTAAATCTTTTCCTTTGGACCTGCCATGGTTCACACATTTTTTTTTATTATTTTTTTTTTTGAAGAAGCTGAGCATCCCGAATTTGGTGTCCATCCTTATTTTCTGCCAAAGAACGAATTTCCAAGGAAGCTTTCAGGGTAATCTTACATATTTCACTTTTCCAAAGTTTGATCTGTATCTCCTGAGATTGATCCTACTCGAATCAGCTGCCACAAAGCCCAGGGTGTGCCCGGGCACTGAAATGGGGCTCTCAGCAAACCTGGAGCTCCATCCCTGCCCTGGGAAGAGCTCTAATGTATTCCAGCGAGGCTGTATCCCCAGGTCTAGGATTACACAGCAACGTATAATGAATAAACCATTTATTTCCTATTGTGTTACTGGGACTGCAATCTCCAGAAACCCAAAATTACCTGGAATAGAATATCATATTCAACAGTCACAGAACAGCAACTATCCCCCTAAGGCACAGTGTTCAGCTCATGACAGAGTTTCAAGTGCCCTCTTCTGTGGGAAGAAAAAGTTCCCTCAGTCCTCTAGTAATTTGTTAAATTGAGTCTCTTAAAGCTCTGAATTCCCAAAGCACGAGATAAGAATATGCACTGTCTTAAGCATTTTGGGTCATATTACCAAGCTCTTCTCTGCAATCAGAACTACATATATTGCAAAAAAAAATAAAAAATAATAAAAAAAAAAAAATCCCTGAGCACATGCACATATATTACTGCCCTTCTCCTCTTCTTATCATTCCTCTCAATTTATTTTGCCTTCACAAAGCCAGACAGCAGCACAAAGCTGTCCCTCAGAGCTGAACAGATTTGTCCCTGCAAGAAACTCAGGTTGGTCACGTCATCGAATCATAAAATCGTGGAATTTGGGTTAGTTGGAAGGGACCTTAAAGCTCATCTGGTTCCACCCCCTGTCTTGGGCAGGGACACCTTCCACTAGAGCAGCTCACCCAGAACTTTGCTGGATGGTGACCCATAACCTGCCATTCCACACGCTGGGAAATCATTTCAACCCTTGCAAATACAGGGGGTTATATTGGAAATGAGGGTGTCAAACCCTCCCTAGAGGCTGCAGCCCTTAACCCTTGCTCTGTGCTGAACATCTCACTGTGTGCTCAGGTGGATTCAGGCTCAGCAGGTCATTGGAATGCTGGATTTAATCCAGTAAATCCAGGCTGCACCTAACCAGGAGTGCTCATGGAATGCTTTGGGTTGGAAGGGGAGTGGAAGACCACCCAATGGCACCCCCTGCCATGGGCAGGGACCCCTTCCACCAGTCCAGGTTGCTCCAACCTGGCCTTGGACACTCCCAGGGATGGGGCAGCCACAGCTTCTCTGCCCAACCTGTGCCAGGGCCTGCCCACCCTCATGGGGAAGGATTCCTTCCCAATATCCCATAAAAACCTACTCTCCTGGTGCTCCTGGGTGTGTTCCCACCTCTCCCAGAACAGGCTGTAGATTCACTGGGTTTTCTCAACACCCATCCCCACCAGCAGGGTGTTTGCAGTGCAGCCTCATACCTGAAATCACATCCTCTTCCCTTCCCAATCCCTTTGGGCACAGGAGGGAGGATCAATCCACTTTATACAAACCCCTTTTTTGCAGAACTTCCACCTCCTCTGCCTCCAGCTCTGTTCCTTTCACTGCATCTGCCCCCCCTGGAGGGACATGAGTCTGATTTATTTTTACATTAATAGCAGACATGGGTTTAGGATTTTTTAAAATTAAGTTTAATTTCATCAATTACCAAGCACTGAGAAAGAAAAAAAAGCTCTGCCAGAACAGACTTACTCATCAGGCTGGGATGTCTCAGATGCTCCAGTTTTACAACCAGTTACATGCAGGGGAGCAATTTAATAAGTATCACATCCCTCTTGCCTTCTCCTCCCCAACCAGAGCCACCACCTGAACCCATGTGTGATGAGGGTGGTCTTCACCACATCCCAGAAGAAACCCTTTGGCTCTGTTTGTTAATAATTTTTAGGAGTCATAAAGGAAAGGAGGAAAAGCCCTCCCAGCCCACGGAGCCCACCCTGTGCCCGATGCCCGCCTTGACCCCCAGCCCAGGGCACTCAGTGCCACGGCCAGTCCTGCCTTGGGCACCTCCAGGGCTGGGCACTCCAAACCTCCCTGGGCAGCCCCTTCCAAGGCCTGACCACCCTTTCCATGCAGAAATTCCTCCTGATGTCCCACCCTGGCCCAGCCTGAGGCTGTTCCCTCTCCTCCTGTCCCTGTGCCCTGGGAGCAGAGCCCAATCCTCCCCCTCCACCTGTCAGGGAGTTGGGGACAGCAAGAAGGTCCCCCCTGAGCCTTCTTTTCTCCAGGATGAGCTCCCCCATCTCCCTCATCCTCTCCTGCTGCTCCAGCCCCTTCCCAGGACACCTCCAGCCCCTCAATGCCTGTCTTGGAGGAGCCCAAATCTGGGCACTGCCCATGCAGTGTTTCTCCAGTTTGCTGAGCAGTGCCCGTCCCTCGTGCCCACCGATGGCAAAGCCCCACCAAAGACCCTCCCCATGAACCCACCAGAAGGTCTGGTTTTTGTCTCACCATGTGGGGCTCGTCCCCATCAGCCCCCCCAGCCCCTCCTGCATCAGCAGGAACGTGGAGGGTGCTTTGAGCGCACGAGCCGTGGATTCTGCCTGGTCCCAACTCTCCACCAACTCATCACCTGCTCCTCCCAAACCCCGCTGAGAGTGCTCACGTGGATCTGCCTTCTGGGGAGGGTTGTTTTGCTCCTCTGGGACAGCACAAAGTGTGTTTTTATGGAGACGTCGTCCCTTGAAAAAGAACAGGATTAACAAGGTAGGAAGTGTGAAAATCCTTTAATTTTAGGTAGCTGTGCCATCACACTGAAATGTCTGTTATCATGAAACCCGTAACTGACAGTGGGTATTTATGTTCCGTTTCTGGAAGACACATGATCTGAAATATTCTATTTTCACAGAGAAATAAATAAACCCCAACCAGTTTTCTAGATCTTGAGGTAGCTGGGAGAAAAACTGGAAGGCTGACTTGGAAGCATCCTGATAACTCCAACAAAAATTAAGAAATCTAAATATTTGTTTGTATTCTGTGGCTTTTACTCCCTTCTTAATTTTTTTTTTTCGGTAAGGGCTGGCTCATGAATTTTAACTGCTTGAAACTAAAAGTTCTGTGTGTCACTCTAGTGGGTCAAGAAATCCCCACGGTGAGCACCTAAAAAATTCCTTTAAAACACTCTCATATTGTGATAAAAACCCCAGCTTATATATATAAATAAGAAGCTGGTCAGCTGTATTTAAAATATTCAAAGTAATTCTCTACTTAGCACTTCTATCTTTAAGTTATAAAGCAAGGTTCACTGGCTGCTGACGTTGTTGAATTTCAAATAAAGGAACTCAGTGTGGCTGCTGCCTTTTTTCTCCTGCCTTCCCTTAAAAATGCCTTTACAAATTAAGGCAAGTTGTTTCCACAGCTCTGAGTTCATCACAGCAGAGAAACAAAGCTGAAAAACCCCCCAGTGAGAGAATTAAAAAAGCCAGGGGGGTTCCTGTTTCAGGCTTAAACTTGACATTCTCTGCTGGCACTAATGGAGGCAAGGTCTGGTTCAGCTCCAGCTTAACTGAGACCAACAGCAGACCCGCAAATATTCGGGTTTTAAAATAAAGAAAGATACTAAAATAGTGGAGAGACATTAATTAACTCATGATATTTAGGATAAAATAGATGGCTATCAAGGGAAGGAAAGAAACTTGTTTTCATAGACTTATAGAATGGTTGGGGTTGGAAGAGAGTTGAACACCATCAAGATCACCAAGAAAAGTAAGAAACCAAGAAAAGTGAAGAGTGAAGCTTTTAGTTAATTTGGTTGTTTATCAGGGTGGCTGGTCCTGTGTCTGAGCCACAGTTTGTTGCCCTCCCCAAATGTAGCTCCCAGGCAGCTCTTGCCAAAGGATTGGGATTTTCTCTCTTAAAATCATGGAATGGTTTGGGTTGGAATGGACTTTAAAGATCATCTTGATCTTGTTCCTCCCCCTGCCCTGGGCAGGGACACCTTCCACCAGCCCAGGTGGCTCCAAGCCCCGTCCAGCCTGGCCCTGGACACTTCCAGGGATCCAGAGGCAGCCACAGCTTCTGTGCCCAACCTGTGCCAGGGCCTGCCCACCCTCCCAGGCAGGGAAGGATTTCTCCCCAAAATCCCACCTAAATCTGCCCTCCTTCAGCTTAAAACCCTCCCTCCTTCAGCACAGCCCCCAAGGGCAGCCCTGGGTGGAAGCTGAGACTCCCCTGCCATCACTCCCTGTCCCCATCCGTGCTGGGGACAACGCTTGGAGCAGGAGCAGAGCAGGAACAGATGGAGCCCTTCCCTGGTCGTGTCACAGCTCCCAGCAAGCCACTGTCACTGCTTGGAGGCCAAGCTTTGGTAACCCCTGTGTTCTGTCAGTACTGCCCATGAAGTCACCCAACCCTTCTGCCCACCCCACTGCCAGGGCTGGCTGTGGCTGAGAGCAAATTCTTTATTAGTTTGAAATTTCCTGGCTGTTGATTTCATGGGGCCACAGGACAGAGTAAAACACTGGGAGGCTTCAGGTTTTGTCAATGCTCGTCACGGCCATAAACTCCTCTAACAAGTGCACTGGGCATCTCGTGTCTCATCTGTCCCCTCCCTCCCTGCCTGTGTCTTGTCCCCTACATCCCCCTATACCTTGTCTCCTAAAGAATGAGATTGTTGTGAATTCCTGCTTTTCACTGAGGTGCCAGGATCTCATCATGTTCATTGTAAAAAAATCTCATTCTTTCCTTCTTTTTATAGTTTCAAGCCATTCCCTCTTGTCCTGTCCCTCCATGCCTTGTCCCCAGTCCCTCTCCAGCTCTCCTGGAGCCCCTTTAGGCACTGCAAGGGGCTCTCAGCTCTCCCTGGAGCCTTCTCTTCTCCAGGTGAGCCCCCCCAGCTCTCCCAGCCTGGCTCCAGAGCAGAGGGGCTCCAGCCCTTGGAGCATCTCCGGGGCCTCCTCTGGACTCTCTCCAGCAGCTCCGTGTCCTTGTGCTGGTGGTCCCAGTTTCTGGAGGCAGCTCTGCAGATGGGGTCTCACCTGGAGAGGCAGAATCACCATTATCCCAGTTTGACACTCACAGATTCAGGCTCTTGGCACTGGTGCCAGTCCTTCCCTGCCCAGCTCTTCCTCTGCTCCAGGATGCAGGAGGCAAACCTGCTGAACTCGCAGGCTAACAGATGGAGAGGACACCAGGAGCCCTAATGAGCTGGAGGAAGCAGGTTTAATTAGCAAAGTCCATTTCTTGGCTGGGGATCCCTGATCTCCAAACTGACCCAAACTGCCCATCTTTGTCCACTCTTTCCTGTTTGTTTGTTGTTTTTTTTTTTTTTTTAACTAAATGGCAGTGCTGGCTCAGAGCCTCCTGCCTGTGCCAGCCTGTGATCCCGAGATCCCTGGACCAGGCTGGACACCCCGACAGCAGCCACTGACCTTTACAGACACCTGCTCAGTGCTGAATAAATCTGGGCTGGGAGAGCAGAGCAGCCCCAAAAGAGAAGGTTGGAACACGGGGGTGTTGGGTCAGCTTGTGCTTTAATGTCTGTT
This sequence comes from Grallaria varia, assembly GCA_013396735.1. NCBI lineage: Eukaryota > Metazoa > Chordata > Aves > Passeriformes > Formicariidae > Grallaria > Grallaria varia. The sequence continues at coordinate 60,426 of VWZG01013129.1, forward strand.
TCCTCAGTCCAGGTTAATGGCCCGTGGCCCAGCCCTCACTAACAGGCGATCCACGAAGCCCTTTCCTTCTGCTGGGCACAGATTAAAACAGCCCCACGCCATGTTACAATAATACTTAATTAATGAAAACAAACGAATTGCCCAGCTGAGGCTGAGTAAGCTGCTGGTGGGAGACAAGGGTAAAGCGGAACCGAGCAGAAATGTTCTCCTGGAATAAATTCATATCCAGAGAGGGAAATGAAGGTAAAATAAGGGAGAAGATCCTTGTGAGGGTGTGTGGAGGGATGTGAAAGGGACCATGGCCTTTGTGTTTGTCCAGGGAACTCAGCCAGAGACCTCTCACAGCCATGGCAATGTCAGTTGTCCCAAAATGTTTGGGAATGAACCATAGAAATGGCAACAGGAGGAAGGGGGAATAAACTGTGGCTTGTGCAGACACACCTGAGTGATGCTGGTGAAGGGACAGCCTGGGACAAGGCAGGGGGGCTGCTGGGACACCCTGGGACACCCTGGGACAAGGCAGGGGAGGTACTGGGACACCCTGGGACACCCTGGGATACCCTGGGACACCCTGGGACAAGGCAGGGGAGCTACTGGAACACCCTGGGACACCCTGGGACTCCCTGTGACAGGGCAGGAGAGCTACTGGGACACCCTGGGACACCCTGGGACAAGACAGGGGAGCTACTGGGACACCCTGGGATACCATGGGACAAGGCAGAGAGGCTGCTGGGACACCCTGGGACACTCTGGGACACCCTGGGGCAAGGCAGGGAGGCTGCTGGGACATCATGGGACACCCTGGGAGAAGGCAGGGGAGGTACTGAGACACCCTGGAACACCCTGGGACAAGGCAGGGGAGCTACTGGAACACCCTGGGACACTCTGGGACACCCTGGGGCAAGGCAGGGAGGCTGCTGGGACATCGTGGGACACCCTGGGAGAAGGCAGGGGAGTTACTGAGACACCCTGGAACACCCTGGGACAAGGCAGGGGAGCTGCTGGGACACCCTGGGACAAGGCAGGGAGTTACTGGGACAGCCTAGGGTACCCTGGGACACCCTGGGACACCCTGTGACAAGGCAGGGGAGCTGCTGGTCCTCAGTGTCACTCCCAGCACAGCAGTGGGAGTGGGGAATCAATCCAGGCTCCCAGCACAGCCCAGCATCAGCCACTGTCCTGGGATTCCTGCGCTGGGAATTTTCAGAGGCAGCAGCCCCTAAAATCAACAGTCTTGGGCAAAGCAGGGCTGGGATCTTTGTGCTGGGACATCCCAGGAGCTCTGTTGATGCTTTGCAACTGAAACACTTCCTTGAGGACTGACATTCCCGTGTCCTGCCCATCCTGAGGAAAGCAGGACTCACTGCATTTTCCGTGGACATTTTCCAGAGCGCAGCCCGTGCCCAGGGAGAGCCAAGGGCTGAGCATTTCCACTTCATTAGCCAAGAGTTCGGGAACAGCAGAAGGGTGACACTGAGGCAACCATCTGCTGCCTGCACTGGGGAGCTGGGAGCACCCAAGGGAGCCCTGGGGCTGCTCCAGCACAGCACCCGTGGAAGGGACAGCTTGGCCTCCCCTCTGCCAGGGCTGGGGGTGCCAGGGCTGGGGCTGCCAGGGGGCTGCCAGGGGTCCAGCCGAGCTCCTCCAGGCAGGAATGAGGTGCCTGCCCTGCCATGGCCCCCCAGGGATGGAGTTGGCTGCATCTGCATCCTGTGGCAATGATGGGCACGTCCTTCTTTTCCCCATCAATCCCATCTGAATTGGACGGATCTCCTTTTCCAGGAGGATGGATGCATTTCCTGTGCCAGAGCCCTGATGGATTTTGATCCCGAAGTGTCTTCCAGGACCGGGTTCTCTGAAAGCATCACAGTTATTTCTGCTGTAGGAATGTGGCTTAACTCTCCAGCTGAGGGCAGGGCTGTCTGTACTCCTTTTTTGTGAGTGGAAACACCTGTTTATTCAAATACCTGTTCCTTTTCTCTTGCCTTTCCAACCAGAGGAGGGTTGGGAGGTCATTCCGTGCATTCTGGAATGGGGGGAGGATCCACAGAATCAAGGACTCAAACACTGCCTGGTTCCTACGGGAATCTATGGGGAGAAGGAAGAGGGAGGAATCCTGTGTTCAGCCCTGAAGGAGAAGGGATCAGATCTGCCTCACTCAGGACATAAAAAGGATCTTATCTCATATTCCCCCAAAAAACACTTCATGAAAGCTGGAGGCTGCTCTGGACATGGCAATCACTGCCATCCCAGCCACAGCGATGGAAATTCCCTTGGGAATCAGCTTTTCCAGCTTCAAACAGAGCAGCCTCAGCCAGCCACGCTTCTCGCAGGGAACCCAGCGTGTCCTCGGGAAGGGCTGTGAAGTCTCTTTCCAGATGCTTGTCCAAAAATCCACGTCTGCAGAGGAACTTCAGCGCTGCGACTGCCCGGAGCTGGCTCAGCTGCAGGGAACTCGCTTCCAGAGATAACTCGGCGTGGCTGCCTTCCCAGCTCCAACAAAAGCTGCATTTTGGGAAGCCAGCTCAAACGATGCCATCCATTAGGGGAACTACAAAGCAGAACATTTTCGAGTTAATTGGTTTTGCAATTAAAAAGATGCGCGGAACATGTGACGCGATTAATTTGACATCAACTCGGGCAGGAATCGAACGTGAAAGCAACTCGGGTCCTTCTTTGAACGAAGCATATGTTTGTTTGCAGAGCTGAACGGGAGGCACCGAAACGCTCCCACCCCTCCGGAACGGGATTAACTCGGCACTGGGGTGGGTTTTTTTTCCCCAAAGGCCTTGCTGGTTTTGGAGATGGTTTCATTGGAGGCACGAAAGGCCAGTTTGGAGAGGCAGGCACCAGCTCCACGTGGAGACGGAGCTGCTCCCCATCCTTGGGGCTGGGAAGTGGGAATCAGCAGGGTTTAATTGTTAATCCAGCAGCGGATGGTTTGCCGTCGATAAACACAGGCAGTTGTTTTAGGGCTGAGCAGCCAAGTGGCTCTCGATGAAGTTCAGCTGCTGAAAATGCTCCAAGGTGGATTTTTCAGTGCTCAAGCTGGTTCTTACTGGGATAGCCCTCAGTGGGATTGCTGGCCGAGGGATCCGTGCCTGGAACACAGTGAGGAGTGTTTTGTAAGTTGGATGACTGGATGGATCTGGAAAAGTTTTGTCTGCAAGTTTCTCTTCACTGAATACCGTGGGTTCTTCTGGGACCTGACTCCACCTCAGTGCAGAAAGGGAGGTTGGACCTGGGTGATCTTTAATGTCCCTTCCAAAACCTATTCTATTGTAAAATCCCAGAATATCCAGAGTGGGAAGGGATCCCCAGGGATCATCCAGTCCAACTCTTGGCCCTGCACAGACACCCCAACAATCCCACCCTGTGCCCCAGAGGATCATCCAAGCCCTCCTGCAGCTCTGGCAGCCTTGGGGCCGTGCCCACTGCCCTGGGCAGCCTGGGCAGTGCCCACCACCCTCTGGGGAAAGAACCTCTCTTAATTCTGTTCAAACGTGCTCCAAGACTTACTTTCATCCCTGTCTTTCTGTCTGTTGTATCCCACCCTTAGGGACTGGGGTCTCTGAGGCAGGCAGGGTCTGCTGGTGCCCACTGTGCCCACTGTGCCCACCAGCAGCCACGGCTGAGCCAGAGGTGGGAGATGCCATGGATGCCCCAGCAGTGGGTTCTCCAGCCCTGGGTTCACCAACACGACACCCAATGCTGAGACTGGAATTGCCTTCCAGCTTTTCTCCCTGCAGTGTGGGGGAAATGTGGGGTTGGGATGTGGGGTGGGACTGACGGGTGACACTCCTGGAGCATCACAGGGAGGAGGAAATCACTGCTCCCACTGGAGGGGGCAGCTGGCTTGGATCACAGGGCAGGATTTGCCTCTGGAAGGTGGGACCTGTGTGGCTCAGGGCCAAAATTTTGGGAGCTTCAAACCTTTCGAGAGAGTTTCTCCGCATGCTGCTGGATGTGGGCCCTCCTGGAAGCTGCACGATGTGAAAACAGGGACCAGGTTCCTAAAGATCCAAATTTCTCCCAGTATCGTTGGGACTGAAATTCAAGGGGACTTCAGGGCTGCCACTCCACAGACCTGGGCAGCAAAATTCCACAGAAACACTGTGTAAAATCACTTTGCTCCCTTTCCTGTCATGCTGAAGGTCCCTTCCTCCTCCTCCTAACCCTCAAGAAAGGCTCCTCTTGGGTCTGTACCTTGAATTTTCACCAGAGAAAGTCCCTCCTTGAGTCGCAGAGGGGAAAAGCTGCCCACCCCTCCCAGGGCTTACCAGACCCTTGTTATCTCTTGCAATTAATAAAAGAATAATCCATGTTTTGAAATTCCTTCCCTGGATTAGCTGCTGGCTGGAGCACTTAGTTCCTGTACATCCAGGATGTCATCGTAAAGTTCGAGGCAGGTCAAAGAAACGCCATCGTATTGTTACAAAAACAGGACAGGAACTTTATTGCATTGGTGGAATAATGCAAAGAGAGAGAAAGAGAGAGTGTGTGTAGTATCAGAGGCTGCGATTCTTATAGACCTGAGTCTGGACACATGTCCAAGGACCATTGGTTTCTCTATACATAAATAATTGCTAATTGGACACACAATGTGCATGTCAGAAAACATTACTCATCACTTTAGAAACCAGATATCTGTTCCAGGTGTTACAGCTTTTGTTCTGTGCATATCACCCTGACGAGTGCAGAAGGTTCCCAGCATAGTCCAACTATTGCACAGAGACCCCAGGCCAGCTGGAGTCTCCCCACACACCAGGATCTCTCCAAGGGCTCCTCTTCTAGTATTTATTCTGATAAGTGTAACACTCAGATAAGAGGAGCTCACAACACTGGGAAGGGCATGAATTTACATTTCCAAGGCTGCAGGAGTCCTGCCTGGATAGGATCTGTGTGCCGAGGAAACGTGGAATAAAGCTGGCTCAGGCAGCAGCCCGTGAGATATTGTTGTGTTTTCGTCCATCTCAGGAGCTGAGGAGTTGGATTCACGCTGGGGGGAGGACCTTCACTCAGCGCCAGCTTTGTCTCAGCTGGTGACAGGGGGACGTCCAGGGTGAAGCTTCACAGGGGAAAGTGTTTCTCTGCTTTTTGCCCCTGATTAATTTATCTTTTTCTGCTGTTTCATGATCTGCGCCCAGACTGGGAATTTCATACATCTCACTCCCAGAATTGTGTCTGTTCCCTCTGCAAACACCAGGACTCGATTTGCCAACTCAGCACTGGCGCCTCTTTAAATCAAGACCGAATTACCAGCCAGCTTTTTCTAAAATTGACATAAGACGTGGTTTGGTGAAGCTTTGGCTACTTGAATTCAACTTTTTTGGGGGTATTTGCTTTCCTCTGCTTGGATTGTTTGAATATTCATGGTGGAAAAGCAGGAAGGAGCCAAAAAAAAAACCCTAAAAAAGCAAGTTAAATATCCATCCCTACATGTATTTAATTTCTAATCAGGAATAGTATTGGCTGGGTCAGCAAGGAGTGGATTGTTCTCTCTCTCTCAGCCAGACTTAAGATATTTTTGGTTGGCTTTTTATGTTGAAAGTAATAAGGGGTTTGCAATTAAGCCTATTTTCCCCCTGAATTTTTAATCCTTCTGTGTCTGTGAGTGTTGAGCTGGGCAAATCCTGGAGCAGCCTGGCCCTGCTGGAACCTCTGGCAGATGCCCAGAAGACTTGAAAAGAAATCAGATTTCACCCATCAAGAATTCCTTTTTCCACTTGGAGCAGAGGCAAGGAAGGAGGTTTTATCACACAGCCTTGTCATGGAGGGAAAATTAAAGATTGTGTCAAAGAGACAATGACTTAAGAATGAATTTTTTTCTGTCTTGTGAATTTAGATGAAGAACTGACAGTTTTATACTTCAAGGGAAGTCTCTTAAATAAAAGGAATGCTAAAAAAAAAAGAAAAAGAGAGAAAGGGGAAGGAGGAGAGAGAGAAGGAGAAAGTGAAAACTGCTTGGAGCTACAACACAACCAAAGGCAAGAATTCTTCATTAGGACCATCATTTTAAATCAGGTCCATCTAAGTAGCTTTGCCACCCTCCCAAGAATTCATTTTCTCTTCGTGCAGCACTTTTCTGAATGCATAAATCTTTAATATCCTCATTTTGCCCTGGCCATGGATGTGTACAGCAGGCTGCTGGGCCAAAGGGAGTGGGTTAAAGCTCAGAGACCTCCTGAGTCCTGCAAATAAAGTTTTCAGCAAAGCCATGATGAAATCATTTCCAATTGGTGTCCTTTTTTAACTTTGAGACTTTATTGTTCCCCTTGAAGAAAACATCTGGAGCTTCCTCTGAATCAAGGAGCTGGAATTTGTACACAGCTATAACTTTCTCCCCAAACCACTTTTCAGTGGGAAATGTGATTTTTCTCTGTGAAAAAAATAAAACCAGGTTTCCACTGAAAAGAGATTTTATTTTCAGCTAAAAAAAATGCACTGAGAGACTTTAAATTTGGGATCTTGCCCTAAATGGTAAAACTTCTAAAATCCAAGTGAAAGAAGAACTTTTTTTCCTATTAAAAAATAAATCAGAGGGGCATCTCACTCTGCCCTCTGCAAACCCAAGCAAGTGTCCTGGGTGAGGAGAACCAAGTTATCCATCCCTGGAGCTCAGGCTTTGGAGAATTTGCTGCCCTGGAGATGCTCCAGGTGTGACTGGGCTGTGGAGCAAACACAAGGATAAGGACCATGGGAAAGGCAATGAGAGGCAAGAAATGTCAGAGGAGCAGAGGTCATTTTGTCCCTGTGGGATTTGGGGTGAAAAGTGGACTTTCTGTTCTCCAGAGAGGTGACCCCACAGACACAAACTTGAGAGACTCCACCTGCAGAGCAGCTCCAGCCCTGGGAACCAGCACAGGAAGGATGTGGAGAACCTGGAGGAGGCACCAGGATGGGCAGAGGATGGAGCAGCTCTGCTGGGAGGGAAGGCTGGGAGAGCTGGGATTGTCCAGCCTGGAGAAGAGAAGCTTTGGGGCGACCTCATTGTGGCCTTCCAGGACCTGAAGGAGCTACTAGAAGGACTATTTCCAAGGGTCTGGAGGGACAGGACACAGGGAATGGCTTCCCACTGCCAGAGGGCAGGGAGAGATGGGATATTGGGAAGGAATTGTTGGCTCGGAGGGTGGGCAGGCCCTGGCACAGGGTGCCCAGAGAAGCTGTGGTTGCCCCATCCCTGGAAGTGTCCAAGGCCAGCTTGGAGCAACCTGGGCTGGTGGGAGGTGTCCCTGCCCATGGCAAGATGTGGCACTGGATGAGCCTTAAGGTCCCTTCCCACCCAGACCATTCCAGGATTCTGTGATTCCATGGTCTTCCACTGTCTTAGTGGCTGATCATTCCCACTGCCAACGTGCCATGGAATCTTCCTCTTGTTGCAGCTCCCAAACACTGTATTTTGTTCTTCTTTCCTACAGAGCACTTTGGAAGTGTCTGACCTCAACTCACCTCGAGGTTCCTGCACTTCATAACCTGTTTAGATCTCACCACTGGGCTGAAACTTGTCCAAGTCCAGGTTGGATGGGGCTTGGAGCAACCTGGGCTAGTGGAAGGTGTCCCTGCCCATGGCAGGGAGTGGGACTGGATGAGTTTTAAGATCCTTCCAACCCAACCCACTCCAGGATCCCATGACACATTCCCACCTCTGCCTTTGCCTCTCTCTCCGTGGGTTTCTCCAGCGCTGGTTCCTCTGCTGGCACCCGAGCCCTGGCAGTGCCTGACCCTGCAGACAGTCCAGCTGAGTTACAGTTTCTGGCTTCCTGAACGTTCTTAAATAACATGAGAAGTTGGCAAACTCCGGAGCTGTCAGGTCTAGTCCTGTCACAGTCACTTTTCCTTTCCAGCCACACTCCGGTAGAGAAAGGACCGGGAGCACTTTGTGCAAAATGAGTGCTCTCTTTCCATTTAATCAGCCCCTTGTGCTAATTAAATATGAATTGATTGTAAAGGATGTTAATTGAGATTTAAAAGAGATACATTGTGATTAACTCCAAATAACAGAGGCCATAAACGTGGAAGCTTAATAATGCAATAATCCTGCGGGAATCATTTGGAGCTTTTCCTCCCCACAGCCCACGAGGGCCTTGAAGGGCCACCACAACTTACACATCAATTAACACAACACTCATTTCCAATTAGCTGGTCTCTCACTTGCTGGCTCTGACAGTGGCTCTACCTTTTTCCCTCCTTGGTATCCCATATCTACCAGCTCTTGGAATCTCCTGCCTCCCTCCCTCTCCTTTGATATCTGTAATTTGGGAGAGTGTTCAGTTGCTCCTTTATCAATGTAACACAAGAGAGCATCAGGTGGGGAACAGGGAGAAATGAGTTTGATTATCAGACCAAACAACCATGTTCAAATATTATATGTATAATATTATAATAATAAAATTAATAAAAAACTAATAATACAAAGACAAGGGAAAGGCTTTTGGAAATGTCACCGTTTTGCTTTGAGTTTTGCCACATCACCTTCATTATTTCTTGTAACCAAACCCAATGTAAGGCAGTAAAACCTTCAGGGAGGAAAAAATCCCTGTCTCAGTGAGTCTGCCTGTTTTTGTGTTGCTGTCCGTGTCCTTCAGTTGTTTTTCTCTTCAATTATCTTCGTTCCAGTGCAGAAATCTTTGCAGAGTTGCCTCTTCCCCAAAGGCTCCCACCAAACTGTGCTGTGGCACCTGCATTTGCAGCCAATGTTTATGGACAGGCAGGTGATCCCAAGGAGTTGCACAAAGGAGCTCCTTTGCTTCCTGCCCCTCTCTTTGCCACGTTCACACACTTTCACACGTATTCCTGCTCTCTGGCCACGTTCAGACAGATAATTTCATTTTCTCAGCCTGTCTGTACACAATAAATTATCCACCCTGCACCAATTTTACTCTGTTTCTCAGGCAGTCCCCAGAAGGGCAGGACTGGGGAAGGGAAGCTCCATGCAGGAGCAAACGTGCACAAAGAGCACTCCGAGTCATCTTTTTTGATGCAAAAAGCCTTTTTTTTTTTT
>VWZG01013129.1:69511-132118 GCA_013396735.1 Grallaria varia
CAATCTTTTCCTACCATGAAAGTCCCTCTTTGAAATAAAATTGTATGCGTGGCCCTTTGGGATTAATTATCAGCTCTGGATGTTATCTTGTAGAGAGGCTGAGAAAGTGAAAAATGCAAAGTCAAGGCAGTGTGTTAACAGTCAAAAATAGACATTTATCTATCACAGGAATGAGGTTTTGAAGCCTTGTTAATGATTACCAGCCATCCTGGCTTACTCTTAAGGACCACTGCTTTCATCAGAGTCAGATGAAATTATTGCTGATCACAAAAATGGGTTTCCCATCCCAAGATAGTTCTAAGAATTTCCAAGATACTCCTACTTTGAAGGGAGAAAAAAGCTCAAATCTATACATTTTTATGCCATGATCCTCTAGAATCCCAGTGTTGGTACTGATGGAGAACATGGGAGAGCTCCCTAAGTATATAATTTCAATTTGTTAATGGAAATGAGTTTTTCGGGAAGGAAATTGTATTAAAATAAGAAGTATAAAATATCCACACAGAGGCAGCGCTTGGATTTCTATAACACTGCCAGTGCTCTTTTGGAATCTCCATCCAAGGCCAAGGGAGCTCTTGGCTTCTCTGGGAGGAGTTTCTGCTCCGAAGAAGCCTGAGCTCTGGATCTTGGGACCTTTCCTGATGGAAATGCCATTGGAAGGAACATCCATTTCAAAGCATTTGAGGGTAGAAGTTGAGAAGGCTTGTTGGGAAACACCTGAGTACTCCAGCAGAGCCCACAGGATTCCCTACAGATCTTTTCCAAGATGGAAAAGGAATGAGAATCCTTCGTTCCCTCCCGTGCAGCCTTTTCTGAGAGAGCCCGAGAGAAGGGGCAAAAACCAGTCAAATCCTCTGAAGAAGCTGAAGTTGGTGACTGGGATTTTCAGATTTATTTCTCTCTCTCCTCAACCGCCTGGAGTTCTGCTGGATTTGCATATCAGGGGAGATTATTTTTCCTGCTTCAGCCTCGGAGGAGCAGGCAGGTGTGGAGCAATCAAACCCCATTGAGCTTTAAATGCTAAGGAAGCTGCTGCTCCGAGCCCTGCCGCTTCCTGCTCGTCCTTCTCAGCTATTTCCACTTCTATTTTGATTTCTATTTCTATATAAAACCCTCCTGCTGCATTAAGGCCTCGCTCATCTGACCTTGCAGCTGGGCAAGGGTGGGCTCTGCAAACATTCTGTAGGTCTGATACCCCCAGAAACTACTTGAGACCTTAATCTTGACTTTATTAGTCCTCTGCTCCTGAAGTCCAAGCCTAGAAGCCTTCAGGATTCAGGGTAAGAGCTTATTTGAGCTGGTTTTAAATAATTGGGGGTAGGAAGGTATTCTATAAACAGCACACGAGTGACTTTGTCATTCTCTTCTCCCATGAGGGTCAACACCATCAGCAAACTCTGCGTGAAAATAGTGTTAGAAAGGCAGGGGTTATATTTTCATGTTATATATAATGTATGTATTATATATATTTTCCATATATTATATAATATGTTATAATATAGTATATATTATATATTATACATTCCATTCAAAATTATAATAGATATTATTTTAGGAATACTATATTGTATTTATATATAGAATATATTGTATTACATTAGATGTTATATATTCTATCATATCATATATCACATATCATATTATTAAAATTTAGTTGCTCTGACTTTCCCTTACCCCCAAACTCTCAAAGTCTTGATATTAATCAGCTTCATAACTGGTTAAAAAGAAGGGTTTCTCAGCTTTTAAAATCTTTCTGCCTGTGCAATATGTTAAAAAAGGCCAAATAAAAAGAGGCAGCAACAGCAATGCCCAAGCCAAGGGAACCTCCATCACTGCTCCAGCCTTTGGTCCACCACGAGAATTCACTGGAATCAGGGCTGGGACACTCCTTAGTTGCTGATGGATGAGGAATGATTGAACACAACGTGCTTTTCTGCAGCACAAGAGTCTCCAGAGTGCGGCCAACGCTGAGCTCTGCCCATCCAGAGACAGCTATTGATGACTCGGGCAGAGCAGGAGGAGATGAATAGACTGACATTCCAGAGTCCCATTCCCAACTCCCGGCTCGGTTTTAATAAGGACACAGGCACGAGGCAACAGAGCCAGGCCTGGCTTCAGGAGCTCCGTGGAGGCTTCAAAGAAGAGATAAATGGAGCATCAGCTTCAGGCTGGTGAGTTTGTGATGAATAGAAACGGCTCAGTGTGCGGAGAGGATCTCGCCAGAGAAATGGAAACCATTCCTCAAAGTCAATTCCCTTTGGAAAATGAGGCAGTTAAGGCTGGAGGAAGAGGGAGGGGATTATCATAATCCAGGGGTGGTTTGAAGCCTTCAGACACCCCCAGAGGGGATTTGGGTGGGAAGAGTGCACTGAGAGGGGCAAGTTCAGGAGAGTCTGTGGTCACCACCTGGGACAGGGCAGGGAGAAGACCAGGGGCTCTGCAGCACAAGTACCAGCTGTGCCCAGGTCACTGCTGGCACGGCATGGCATGTCCCCAGGTCACTGCTGGCATGGGATGGCATGTCCCCAGGTCACACCCAGTATGGGATGTCCCCAGGTCACAGCTGGCATGGCATGTCCCCAGGTCACTGCTGGCATGGCATGTCCCCAGGTCACTGCTGGCATGGGATGGCATGTCCCCAGGTCACTGCTGGCATGGGATGGCATGTCCCCAGGTCACTGCTGGCATGGGATGGCATGTCCCCAGGTCACAGCTAGCATGGCATGTGCCCAGGTCACTGCTGACCAGGCATGAACTACTGTGGTGGTGCATCCCCCCCACCTTAAAACACTCATTCCATGACAACTACCAAAGCCTTTGCTTTGGAAGCATCCAGGAGCATTTTGTTACCAAGGACACCAGATGTTGTCCAATTACATCCTCTATTCCCTGTTTTTAAGGAATGGACTTTGTGCCCTGAATTTCAGATTAAAGCTCTAGGTTTTTTGCTATTGGAATAAACCCCATTCCTGCCCTAAAGCTCCCAAGGTTTACAGTGGAGAATGAGACTGAATTTTGCTCTTTCCATCCATGTGCCCTGTTTGAATCCAAAGGACTGGATGCCGCTGTGTCGCCAGAGGAACTCATTTTATCCTTCCACCTCTTCCTGCCACCCAGGCAGCAAGGCTACAAAAAATTAGACTGTCTCCAAAATCCTGACAGCCACTCTCTCCTCCCTGGATAAAGCTCATCGAGAGATCAGTTCTGAGCGTGTCTGTGCCCTGAATGCACAATTCATCCCCTCTCCTTGGCTCTTGATAACCAAAACAATGACATCCCAAGCCTGCACACACAACATCCAGCCTCTCTGCAAGAAGAACCAGAATTAAACAATCCGTTGATGTCAACGGGAATGGGTTTTTCACCCCCTTTGCCAGCACGGGTTTGGCTCAGGCCAAGTGCCATCAGCCTCGGGGTGCTCAGCTGTGGCAGAATTGCTCCACTCTCAGCACCTCCGGCGCCGCTGTATTCGCTCACACGCAGCCAGGTGCTCGCAGAATAGATGTTCTCAGCTCCTGGATAACTACTCCAGGAGGACAACAGGTTTACAAGCAGCTCTGATGAGGCTGGTGGATGCTCTGCCATGACTGGGTTGTCGAATGTGCTTCCAAAGTGCTCCCGTCAGCTCCGAGAAATGACACAAACCCCAACGCTGCCGTGTGATTTCCTTTGCAGATTCAACCCGTCCGGTGAAGGGATGAATTCCCATTGTGTCCAAAAGCTGTAAAGGAGAAAAAAAACCCCAAATCTATTTTCTGCTTAACTATCCGCTGTGCTGGTGGGGACTGCGATGGCTCGTTTGCCTTAACGAGCTCATCAGCGTAAAACAGCATCGGAACGTGGCAGAACACACAGGAACGGAGCTGATCTGCAGTGATTTCAGCCCAAAAATGGGCTCTGTGGCCGTCACTGACCCACAACTGTTGGGACAGTGCCCACGGGGCCACATTGAGGGCTAAAGCTCATCCCATTGTCAAAAAGGCACGGAAATATCAGAGGAGGTGGTTGGGATGAGGTCTGTGGAGCTTCATTCCTGCTGCTCCACAGGCACCCCTGGAGCTGGGACTGGGGCAGGTGTGAAACCTGGACTGGGCCATTCCTTTGGCCAGGATTGTTGAGGTCCTGGAAGGGAGGAACACTCCTGGAAATGACACAGCAAACTGGGGGCATCTCCTTGGCTGGTTTAGACTAAAAGAACTCTGGGCTCTTCAGCTTAGAAGAAAACACACGAACACACATTTTTCCCCCCAGTGGGCTTCTGATTCAGCTCAGGTGTCCCAGAGCTTTGCTGCCCACCCAAGGGCATGCGGACAAACCTCTGGGTTCTCCAAGTTTCTCCCAACTCCGTGGCTCCATCTGAGGACGAGGAGCTCTGGAGGACACTGCTGGGCTGGCTGGGGCAGAAAGCAGCACAGTTTGGTTTCCACAAGCCGGTTTTGGTGTCACGAGTTCAAGGAGTGCTCCCCACAGGTGAGGAGATGCAGCCCCTGAAGCGAGGACACCAAAGGGGTTGCTCAGCACTATCACAGCACTGGCTGCAAACAGGAGCCCACAGCAGAGACCCCAACCCAGAACCCACCCTTGCCAGGGCAAGGAGCTCGAGACCCTGCACTTACATCCAGCTCCAGTCCATGTTACCACAGCTAATGGGACCCCCGACCAACACGCAGAGCCCTTGCAGGCCTGAGCCCACACTTCAAAATCCAGCCACAGATCACACAGATAAACTATTTTTGTCCTATATTCTTCAGCTTCAGACCTGTGAGCACAGAAATGCACCAAGACCTCACTGAGCTGCTTGATTTACAAATTCCATTCCCTCCTTTTCCCCCGTGAGGTCTCAGCAGTTGCCCCTCACAGCCTTTATGGCACAATATAAGCCACTTTAACCATATTAAACTGTGGGGTGGCACAGAGCACGTCCCCAACTCCACAGAGCACGTCCCCAGCTCCACAGGGCATGTCCCCAACTCCACAGAGCACGTCCCCAACTCCACAGAGCACGTCCCCAGCTCCACAGGGCACGTCCCCAACTCCACAGAGCATGTCCCCAGCTCCACAGGACACATCCTCAACTCCACAGGGCATGTCCCCAACTCCACAGAGCATGTCCCCAGCTCCACAGGACACATCCTCAACTCCACAGGGCATGTCCCCAACTCCACAGAGCATGTCCCCAACTCCACAGGGCATGTCCCCAGCTCCACAGAGCACGTCCCCAGCTCCACAGGGCACATCCCCAACTCCACAGGGCACAGCCAAGCCCTCAAGGACCATGAGGAGCAGCAAGTTCGAGTCACATAAGTCAAAAAAGTCAATCACCCCCTTCCCATTTACATTGGGGGTGCATTTCTGGACGCAGAGAAACCCCCATGCCACCATCCTGTGCCCAGGGGTATGTCCCAGTGGGAGGAAGGGCTCTTCATCCTCAGCAATCCAACCCTTCCAGGCAGCGCCGTTCAAACACTCAGGTATTTCACCAGGGCTGTATTTTATAGTGTGGCCATAAAAGCAATAAAACAAAAGGTTAACACTGGCAAGTTCATAAATTTGGTAGTCAAGGATTAGTGCATTCTCGTTCATCTTCTCTTCATTGAAATTTTACATGCAAAGGGTTAGGTTTGCCCTTGCATGAGGTCTTTGAGGCAGGAGGGCCAGTGTGAGTAGGTAAATTGTTTAAGTCTCAGCAATAAGTGCAGCTGTAAAAAGATCCAGTGGAGGCTGGGCTGAGAGGGAGTTGATAACAATTCCTGATTTCTGTATTACAGACCAGTGCCTGCTGAAATGTCTCTGTTTAGACTAGTTCAAGCTCCTTGATAAGTTATTTTCTGCAGCTCAGAGTCACCAGCCTCAGCTAACAGAACACAATAGCCAAGTGCTCCCCTGACAGTGCCAAGTTCCCAGCTGGATTCCTCTCCACACCAGCCTCCTGGCACGTTTGAACCTCAGCAAGGTGACTTTGCACTGGCACAGAGGAGCAGCACTCAGTCCACGCCGTGACTCACAGCAGCTTCCCCAAAGCTTTGCTTTCTTCTAAACCCTCACCGGTCAGTCCTCCAAGAGGAAGAAACCAGAAGAGTTTTCTGTTTGACTGATATGGTCTTGATTTCATGGAATCACAGGATGGTTTGGGGTGGAAAGGCCTTAAAGCTCATCCTGTCCCACCCCCTGCCATGGGCAGGGACACCTTCCAGCAGCCCAGGTTGCTCCAACCTGGCCTTGGACACTTCCAGGCATCCAGGGGCAGCCACAGCTTCTGTGCCCAACCTGTGCCAGGGCCTGCCCACCCTCCCAGGGAACAATTTCTCCCCAATATCCAACCAACACTCCCCTGTGCCCACAACATTCCCAGCAGCAATACCATCAATGTTCCCTTGGGGTAGAAGAAAGCAACTGCCCAGGGAGATCCCAGTGCCTAGAAATTCCCAAACTTTGGTAAGGTGAGAAACCGTTCCATCCTGGATCTTCTCCCCTGAATGCTGGGAAAACCCAGAAGGCTTCACAGGCAGGATTTGGAAATTCAAGGTACTTACCGGCCTGTCTGCCAGCAATGGGAGCTCTGTCAATAGTTGCATTCCTGTTCTGCTCCTGAAAGGATGTCATCCTGGGTGGAAAATGCCAGCAAAAGGCTCAGAGGGATCTCCCACTGCCTAGGGATCCACCACCACACCAAAGAGGTCACCAGCTGAAGTATTGACACAGAAACATCTGAGGGAAGAAGGGACAATGAACTCCCTGGAGGGGTCCTGGCTCTCAGTACCTGGGGCAACATCTGGGCACAGCTGGGTGGCAGAACTCCAAGGACTGTTCCTGATGCTCAGTACGGACAAAACAACCCCACTGTGAGGAGGAAAAGTTGCTTGTTTTTTGGACAGGAAAGGTCTCAGCTCTGCTGTACCTTTTCATCAGGGCCAGATGTTGTATCCCAGTGTATTATTTGCCATTATGGTTTTAACTCCTGTTTCCCCTCCCACCCCCTAAACCCCCTTAGGAATTACAGCATGTTTATACTAAAAGGAAATGCCTATAAAAAGCCGTCAACATTATTTGAGAGAAATGTACCCCATTCCTCAGGAATACTGATGTCCCTTTGCCCTCTCAACCCACCGGTTTGTTTCTATAGTCACTGAAAATATTTTATCTTGAGCCCAGATTAGTTCTGTGCCATTTACTGCTCTTATTCCAATCTCCATGAGAACAAACCCTTCCCATCCTTAATGCCACCTGCAGCCAGTGACTTATAGCTATGTTCCCGTGCTGTGCTACTCTGATCTCTTCACTGTTTGGTTGTTTTTATGGGGCTGGCTCTTTGTTTTCTCTCTTTACGGCCTCACTAATCTGCGGAAAGGAGCAGAAGAGCCAATCAATCACCCTGCAAAGCACTGGGAAGGACAAACCACTGCGGGTGCGAAAATTCCCCTTCCAGCTCAGCCGACATAATGAGCTCCCAGGGGGGATGAGCAGCATCTCCTCTCCCGGGTGATGGGAGCTCCCTTCCCAAAACCTCGTCCTACACGTGTCACAGGATGTCACACCATTCTGCTCCTGGGAGTTTGGCTGCCCTGCCACATCCAGATGCCTCCTGATGGGGTTGAGTGAGTCAAGGAGCAGCTGTTGCTGCACAGGGTTAAGCCAAGCATGTTTTAAATGTGTTGTTTTAACAAGGAACTGGCCCCCCAAACAGCAGTTTTGTGCCAGAGGTCTGGTACCTTATTAATGTAATGGCTCCATTATCTGCTGCAGAGCAGCAGCAGAGCAGACCCCAGGTAGGGACATCCATAGCAAACAGGCAGGAACCATCAGAAGCCCCAGGTTTGGGACTAAACTGCGACTATTCCCCTTCCTGAGCAGTTCCTTTGGTGGGAACTCTGAGTTCAAGACACTGCAGAGGATGTTTCTCTCCGCGAGCCCGGTCCATGCCAACCCCATCCTGCCCAGGGGGTTCACACATGGCCCATCCACGGGATTTTGCTGCTGTTCTGGGGGACTTCATTGCCTTTTTGTGCTTCTTGTGGGTCAAAAAAAGAGTCCCCAGTTACCACCAGACACTGCTTGTGAATGGCCTCAGCAGGACTGGAGAGATGCAGAATTCCTCTTGGAAGCTGAAAGATTCAGAACTCCTGTTTGAGGTTTCTTATCATATATTAGACAAGTGGGTATAAAATGCAACAGGTTTTCTTTGCCCATCAACCTCAGGTCAGGTTTTGCGTAAAGAACTCTGATACAAGTTACAAAATTCTTCCCTCTGCTCCCAAAAAAGCCAAAACATGAATCTTGATAAAACGGCAACGAGGTGAGACACAAAAGATAACGAGGTTGTACAGGACATTTTAAGTAGGATGGTCTGAGAATTATGTCCTTAGGTTGCCTGGAGTGAGCCTTGAAACATCAGAGCGCAAAGACTTTTTTGTTAGAAAGTTAAATGTTCCTGGGAACAATTGATTTCAAATGACTGAGGTGGCGGGGAAGATGGGTCAGTAATTCTGGGACTAAAATTGTGATTAAAAACACTTTGCCACCTAAAGTTTGGGGGGCAGGTCTGCTGATGGTGATTAATACGACAGTACAGGACAGAGGAACAGCGGGGACTAAACTCCAGTTAAATTCTTATCAAGTGAAATGTATCCAGCCTAATCTGATAGGTCTTAAAAGGTTAATGTAAGCTAAATCAATGCTGTCTCCATCCAGATAAGGTGTGGGGAATTGTCCTTGAGTGTGAGTGTTCAGAAGTCTGAAGATGAGGGTAATAAAGGGCTTTCATCCTCTGCTAATCTCTGCCAAGTCCATTGCAATGCATGAGAAGTTGATAAGGGCACTGATTTATCAGCCAGCAGACGGAACACTCGGGGCTGCCTTTAAAACATTTCATCTCCCTGGTTTATGTTACTGTCTTAATAAACATTTTAAAAATCCAGACACCTTTTAGACAGTCAAAAAAGGCTGGTATCGCATCACTTGGCCTGCTAAAGTTTCCAGCAGCTCAACAGCAGGATAGGGAAGAATCTGGAAAGCTGTTTCCCTCAGTGAAGCTGAGTTTCAATGTGCATTTAAACTTCAAGCACGTGGTTAAATCCCAGGGGCCAGGGAGATTCCCAGGCTCTCCTCATAGGAGCTAAAGGGCTGTTTGGTTTCCATTCATGGCTTTAAAAACACCCCTCAAAATCTATGGCTAAACTTAAGATGGGCTTAAATGCTCTTTGGGTGAGTTGAGTCCGGAGAGAGAAGTGAGAAGGCTCCAGGTTTGCCCAGTGCCCGGCAGGATCCAGCTCTCCTCGGTGTCCCTGCAGGGTGTTTCTGGCTCTGCTGCTGACACCACTCGGTGTAGCCCAAGCACAAAGTGCAAATAAAGAGGTGGCAGCTCTGCATTCACCTTGGCCATGGGTTGGGGTTCAGATGCCCAGATCCTAAACCAGCCCATTGCCTTGGGATCGGGATGGAATCAGACAGCAATGGAGCTCAGGATTGCAGAGATCAAACCCCAACCCTCCTGAGACCTGCCAGCCCTCAGGCAACAGAGGCTTTTCCTGTATTTCTGTATTTTCTAACCTCATGTAGCCCAGGTTAAAGGCTCAGTTCAATGCAGGCACCAGTTCCAGCAGCTCAGCAGGCGCAATGATCTGCTATGAAACATCTGTACCACATCTGCAGCTTGGAGGGAATTTGGGCCCTTCCCAAAGCTCCTGCAGCATCCCTGCTAAGTGGCCAACCAGCTCCTGGGCCAGCAATGCCTCCCTCCGAGCAGATGGTGCTTGAGCTGCACTCAGCGCTACCTCGGGGCATTATTGCTGCGGGTGATTAATACCTGAGAGCTCTGGAAAGAGGTAAATTCTCATTCTGCACACACACACGAGCAGTTCATACACACCACGGACAGCAGATCCATTTGCCCAGAATGAGCTGTCAGTTCCTCAGTATTTATACATTATGTTTATGCAGGCTTTTATAACCAACACTCAAACCACTTTAGGTATTAAGTGCTTAAAATCATTGATTTGATTAATTCAGCCATCTTCATCAAACCGTCCTGTTGCATTTTGTTTGGGCTGCAGTTCTGAAGTGCAGCAGTTCTGAAGTGCAGCAGTCCCTGCCCATCCTCTTGTGTGAGCATATGGATACAGAGGATTCCCAGGAATTTCAGAGCAATGGGGCTCACCTCCTTCAAACTGTCTGCAGGAACAAGGCCCTTAAACCTTAAACCAGGCACAGGGTGCCCAGAGAAGCTGTGGCTGCCCCATCCCTGCAAGTGTCCAAGGCCAGGCTGGATGGGGCTTGGAGCAACCTGGGCTGGTAGAAAGTGTCCCTGTCCCCTGGATGATCTTTATGGTCCCTTCCAATCCAAACCATTCCATTTTTCTGCGACTTTCTCCACCTCTTGTGCTGGCCCGGGGAGGTTTCCACACACAAGATGAGTTTATGTTAAATCCAAGAGATTCCCTCTTACAGCTCAGGCCTCCAGGAATCCAACGGGATCCACGATGCCCAACACTGACCTGATGTAACTACACAGATTTAGGTGATGAGCAGCTGAAATAATCTGCTGCTTCACATACCTTGTGATTTATCGAGAAGTGTTGCTGGTTGGTGCCTTTGGCCCTCACCCCTGGCGTCTTGCTGGTTCCATTATCTCCGAGTGTGATCATGTACAAATTAATTCATTTATTTCTCATCTCATTTCAAGAAATGGGGGTGATTCTCTAGAAATGGGGGTATTTCTGCATCCAACTCACACAGTGCCCAGCACAGCAGACCCCAAGTGCTTTGCCTCACTAATGGCGCAGCCAGACTCTCATCATTTGATAAAACAATTATCAATCTACTCTTTCTCACAGCTGTGGCTGCCTCTCCCTTCTCCAAATCAAGCCCATGGTCCCCTGGTCCCTGTCACCTATGCTGTCCCCATCAAATCAGCATTTTAGAGCCCGTGCTGGAGTTTGGCTTAGGGGACAAGAGGCAAAAAGTCCCATCCCAAGAGCTCTGAGCAAGAGATGGAAGGTGACGTCGTGGCAAGAAGGGCAGCCAAATCTCAGATTATTATTTAGGAAAGGGTAATAAATAACAAAGCCAACATTCATGCAGGCTTTAATGGGTTTTTATCACTGCAGAGAAAGCACCTGAAAGAACAGGGGTAGAGGGAGCCAGGGAACAAGTTCCAAACCCAGAGCCTCGTGACACCCACTGTCTGCTGAAAAATGAGGCAGGGGAGCCCCAAAGACAGCCTGGCAAGAGATGGATGATGCAGATGGTGCTTTACTGCCCCAAACCCTGCGATGGTGCTTATAAAAAAACCCCCAGCAAATGGAAGGTAAATCTTGAAGGAATAAATCAGTAGCGTGGAGGAGCACCTGGTGGAGGGGAGAGGAGTCGGTGTGAAGGTCCATCCCACCCCCAGCGCTCCCTGTGCCCCTCAGTGTGACAATGGAGGGCACAGGAGGGATGTGGAGAAGGGAAGGGGGGGGAGAAGAGCAGGGCTGTGACACTCAGAGGTGCCTGATGGAGAGGACACAGAGGGGATGTGGAGCCCCAGACCCTCAGGTGGCACTGAGGGTTTGGCACTTCCCTGAGCCCCTGGTCCCACCCAGATGTTTCACCTGTATCTCAGGATATTCCATCCATATCTCTGGATATTCCATCCGTGCCTCAGGACATTCCACAGAAGGTTTTTTACCTTCCCTGGGCTCTTTCCAGACCCTCAGGAGACTGTTCCCACCTCTGTGACCAAGCACCTGCCCAGTCCCCAACTTCCTGCGCTCACACTTCACAACTCTCTATTCCCAACTATTTCCTTCTTGCAGAAGGATGAATTTGGGTATATTTTAAGACGTGGGCAGCATTGTGTGATAGCCCAAGCATTGTTCAGCCTCTGATACAAGCCTGGCAGTGATAATAATCATCTAGCAAGTTAAAAAACACTTTGGCAAATGCAGCCAAGCCCCAACTCAGGAGTGGAAGGCTCTCCTACAGAGCAGGACTGAAAAGAGATTTTAAACTCTTAATTTGGTGCTATTGGCTAACAAACCCCGTTGGCAATTCTCCTCTGCATGGGATAACATTCGTCCTGTAACTTTTCCACCCACTCAGTTTAACTCTGGGTTTGAGGCAGTGGCGGGGAGCAAATAACATCAGGACACCTGACAGAGCTCCTAAAGCTGCTCTTTCTTCTGTGGCTCAGCCAGACACTGCCAGTGTCTGAAACAGCAGCAATAACTCTGCTGAACAACTTGGAAATGAACTGCTGGGCACAGGAAACCCCCTGGGCTGCACCTAAAGCAGAGTGGGGAGCAGGGCAGGGGGGGGATTGTGCCCCTCTGTCCCCCCAGGTGAGACCCCACCTGCAGAGCTGCCTCCAGAAACTGGGACCACCAGCACAAGGACGTGGAGCTGCTGGAGAGAGTCCAGAGGAGGCCCCGGAGATGCTGCAGGGCTGGAGCCCCTCTGCTCTGGAGCCAGGCTGGGAGAGCTGGGGGGGCTCACCTGGAGAAGAGAAGGGTCCAGGGAGAGCTGAGAGCCCCTTGCAGTGCCTAAAGGGGCTCCAGGAGAGCTGGAGAGGGACTGGGGACAAGGCATGGAGGGACAGGACACAGGGAATGGCTTCCCACTGCCAGAGGGCAGGGAGAGATGGGATAGTGGGGAGAAATCCTTCCCTGGGAGGGTGTTGAGGCCCTGGCACAGGTTGCCCAGAGAAGCTGTGGCTGCCCCTGGATCCCTGGAGGTGTCCAAGGCCAGGTTGGACGGGGCTTGGAGCAACCTGGGACAGTGGGAGGGGTCCCTGCCCATGGCAGGGGGGGGGACCGGATGGGCCTTGAGGTCCCTTCCAACCCAAACAGTTCTGTGGGTGCTCTGTGGATTTGAGAGGTACAGTCTGCACATACTTTGCCTCTACCAGTTCAGGCTCCAACACCAGTAAGAACCCCCATACTGGGAACAGCCCTGCATGAGAGTCACTCACTCCCGTAGCAGATTTAAAGCGTAATTTATCAGAGAGCGAAAAAAAAGTGTTTCCTGTAGAAAAAAAGTGCTCTTATGAGAAAGCGTGGAGGGACCAAGTCTCCAGGCACTCGTGTTACGAAGCCCCACAGCACAAGCTGAAGAAAAAGCAGCTGAAGGAACCCAGAGCTCACCCCTCCCAGTGATGCTTCAAACTTCTGGGTGGGAAAGGCTCATCCTCCTCTTCCTCCTGCTCTGAGGACTCTCTGCCTCTTATCAGAGCGGAGCACAGGGGGCTGTGCAGGTGAACCCCCTGACAGGCACAGGGCAGGTTTCAGCTGGGAGGTTTTGTGTGATAAGGGCTCAGAAATTATTTTTATAGCTGAGCAGTTTTCGCTGTTGCACGGAGATATTTTACCTGCTGGACTCTTAAGGAAAGAGATGTAGCTGAAAGCCCCCAAATCCAGGGCTCTCCAAAAGCACTGTCTGGAAAATCCAAGCTTAAACTGAGACAAAATCTTTTCCTGTGAAATCACGGGCCCTGTTAAAAGCTGGAGCTTTGTGTGGGTTTCTCGTCTTTTACACTGACTACCAGAAAATATTGTAGTATAAAGAGACAAGAGGGAAATGTTTTCCAGGGAATTCACCCAGGTCTATAAAATATGGGATGTATAGATTTATATGTGTTTTGTAGTCATAGCATGAAGAAATACTAACACAAAGTGTTAAAATATGATATATATATATATATATATCTCATAAAATATATATAATATATAGAATCCTAATCAAGAGTAATGGGTTCAAACTGAAAGACAGGAAATTTAGATGGGATATTGGGAAGGAAATGTTCCCTGTGAGGGTGTTGAGGCCCTGGCACAGGTTGGGCAGAGAAGCTGTGGTTGCCTCATCCCTGGAAGTGTCCAAGGCCAGGTTGGAGCAGCCTGGGCTGGTGGAAGGTGTCCCTGCCCATGGCAGAGGGTGGAACTGGATGGCCTTTAAGGTCCCTTCCAACACAAACCAGTCTGTGATCCCATTTATTTCCCCCTGAAATGGGAAGACAAGTTCAGTGCTGAGGGATCTGGGATTTCTGCCGGTCCTGCCTCAAAGTAGCACCGAAGAGCTTTGCAAAGCTCTGCTTTAGACCTCTTCAAATTGCCAACCCCCATGAATAATAACTGCCCACCATGCAAAAAGAGCTGTGTATTATTCTTTTGATAGTGTTGCAGTGTTCTTGAAAAATGACTGTTATTTATTTGATCGTCCCCCAAAGATTCTTTTGTCACAGGCTATTGTGTAAATTTGTGTTCAGACAGTTTTTAAAATGTTGAATTATTCACTTGATTGGCCTTAATGTCTTCTCCTGAAACACCTCAATATGGTGAGATTATTATCAATATATGGAGGGCTAATAAAAGTGTGGAAAAAATAACTGCAGCTGGATTTTCTAAAGGGAAAGGATAATTTTCTAACTACTAAAACGTTAGTAGTTAAGAAAGTTAAGATAAGGGTAATAAAGCCTTGTGCTTCAGGGCTTTGCAAACGGGGTTAGGAAGTAATTATTTTAAATTCTTTTCCAGTATTATGCAATTTAACTCTCGTTAATAAAGGACCCAGTTTTGAAAGGCAATGAAAGATGTAGCTGGAAACCAGAGGAGATTTAAAAAAAGAGAAGTTAGTCCTCAACCTGCTTCAATGCTTTCCAAAAAAACCCCCTCCAGACACTTATTTGCATCTTCCAGCTCGCATGATAAATTTTTTTTTTCCTTCCCAAAATGTCAATTTATTGAAACTCGAGCATTTCACTGTAATGTGGGGGCGTTCACTGCCATCTCTGGGGGCCCCAGTACCTCAGTCTGAGGCGCTGAGTTGGATTTCTCTGTAATTCCCAAGTGTCCCTGAGGACTCAGAGCTATTCGGGTGTTGGAATGAGATGGTGTTTAAGGTCCATTCCAAGCCAAGCCATCCCGTGGTTCCAGTTGTTCCCTCCCTTTAAACGTGGGGGTCAGAAATGCAGCAAAGGGCTGTGTGGGACATGGGAAGTGACTCGGAGGTTCTGCTCCTGGACAGACTGAGCTGAAAACAGCCTTTAGGGGACACTCCCACAGATTCCATGGGGACTGTCCTTATCTGGACTCCAGTGCCCATCCTGGTCCTCCCCGTGGCCCAGGACACAGCCAGGGGACTGCTGTGCAAACCCCCAGACTTCAAATCCTCCTTTCACAGACCCCTCTCCAAGTCTCACCGTGCTCCACAAACCGGGCAAAAATCCATCCTCCCTACATCTTAATTCTCATTATTTCCAGTGCCTAAAGGGGCTCCAGGGGAGCTAGAGAGGGACTTGGGACAAGGCAGGGAGGGACAGGACACAAGGAATGGCTTCCCACTGCCAGAGGGCAGGGACAGATGGGATATTGGGAAGGAATTGTTGGCTGGGAGGGTGTTGAGGCCCTGGCACAGGTTGGGCACAGAAGCTGTGGCTGCCCCTGGATCCCTGGAAGTGTCCAAGGCCAGGTTGGACGGGGCTTGGAGCGCCCTGGGCTGGTGGAAGGTGTCCCTGCCCATGGCAGGGGGTGGCACTGGATGGTCTTTAATGTCCTTCTAATCCAACCCATTCTGTAATTCTGTGATTCATATTTTCAGTCCTGCTTTTTGCATCCTGTAGCAACAGTCACACACCACACAAAGAGAACAGCTTTATCCAAAACATCCCTCAGCCCTGCCTGGAAGGTGTTCCTGCATATTTATTAGCATTTCAGAACTCCCTTTGGCATAAAATTTACTCCATTCTCATATTCTCCTCGATCTTTATCTCACTTGCTGTCTCACTATCAGCCAATCGTTTTGACAGGGCCGTTTTTAACAGCCTAGGTAATCCCAGGTTTTGGTGGTGGATCAGATCCATGTGGGCCAGCTGGATCAGGTCCTTCCCTGGCTGCTCCTTCCTCCCGTGGGGTGTCACCATCGCAGCACTCCCAGCCCACCTTCTGCTCCTCCAAATGTTGTAATAAATGACCAACCCAGAAACTTTTTCCCTTCCCACCGTGCAGGAGCATTTCCCCTCCCTTCTTGTCCTCACAGTGAGCAGAACTCGGTGATAACCCTCCCTCAACCCGGTGCTGGGGAGTCCCAGAGGTCCCTCTGATGGAAGAAACCTGTCCCATGAATAATTGAGAGACAGCCCAGAAGCTTTTTCAGGAGCAGAGCGGGAGCTTCCAAATTGCCTGGGCAAAGCACCACCCCGAGCGTTCAAACCCATAATCAGCCACCGTAATTAAGGGCGGCCATTGGAGGGATGTAATTATCCAAGGTGATGCATCATCTCCTTGGCCCCCCTCTGCCTGCCCTGCTTTCCATGTCGTCGCACAGTGTTAGGGGGACGGCATCAATTAAAACGACTTCCTTGCGTTTTCAGAGCACACCCGTTCTCTGTGGAAGAGTTCCACGTGGCCAGGGAACGTGGGCTCCTGGCCAGGGGAAAAAGGAGGCAGAGGGAGAAGGATCCCGGGCCGTTCCTGCCTCTGCACACCCCGAGGCGTGTTCTGTTCTCAGATCCAGCTTTGGCAAGACCCTCCAGGTGGGATGGGATTGCCCTGAGATAGCGAATCTTCATCCGAGGGGTGTCCCGGGGGTGTTGGATCAAGGGTTGGTCTTGATGATCTGGGAGGTGTCTCCCAACCCAACTGATTCTGTGATTCTGTGATCTTTGCACCACCCCTTGCTTGTCTTTCATGACCTGTGGAGCAACTCTGTGTGTCCAGTGAGAGCCACTGAACTGGTCGGGTTGGAAATGACCTTGAAGATCAGGTCCAACCCAACTCCACCACCGTGTTCTCCACTAACCCAATGTCCCAGTGCCACATCCACTCATTTTTGAACACTCTCCAGGATGGGCAGCCTCTTCCAATACTTGACCAACCTTTCCATAAAGAAATTTTCCCCAATATCTAACCTAAACCTCCCCTGGCCTGACCCTACTTGGGTCATCTCATCATTTTAATGACAATATCAAGAGCTTACAGGTTGGGAATGAAGATTCTTGTCCTCAAAGACTTTCCAAGCAAACACCAGTCACCAATTTGCAGTGATTCACCTTTTTGTGCGTTGATTTATTCCAAGTTTTTTGGTGGAAAAGGGGAACTAAAAAGGTGTGAGGAGGGTGGCCTTATGAAACTTGGCATGAAGTCCTGATTGTTGAATCAACAGGCTTTTAGTCATCAGCTTTTAGGACACAAAGTTGTCTCAGGAATTCAACAGAAAATTTAATTCTGGCATCCAAAGGACTCAAAGAATCCTACATTGCACAGACTGGCAACCAAATTCCAAGCTGGAGCCAAGAACAAACAGGATGGAGGGGTAAATTTAGGCAAATATCTGAATCCCAGTTCTACTGACACGAGAGGAGAAAGTTATTCACCTCCAGTCAAATAAATCAGGAAGTGAAAGAGCAGGATAATTCTTCCCACTTCCACCTCACAAGGAGGACTGTATTTGGTTCTTCCTTTCTTTGCCTGTTTTGCCTCAGACTGCAGGAGGTGGCTGAGGAGGATTTAGTTCCCTCGGTCTCCCAGCTGTGCTGAGTTCAAAAGCTCGCCCAGAAACTACAAAATTGGGGCTACAGCCTTGAAAATAAAGTTTTCCACTTCCCATTTTATTTAACATCTCAATAATTGAGATATCAACTCCCCTCCGTTTATAGGACTAAAGATTTCTCCAAATGTCACCCAGCAGCACTGAACAGCCAGTGCAGGGATTTGATATTCCAGCTGTCAGTGTTGTGCTTAAAGATGTCATTGCCATGCTAAAGACTCTGGATTCAGAACTTAATTAGCTGTTTTGTTTGCCATGAATGAAGAAGAACAGATGATGGGAAGTTTGGGTATTTATTTATTTTTTTTTTTGCTCTCAGAGTTACTAAGAAAAAAAAAAAAGGAATAAAGCCAGACAGAAAGATCTATTTATGGCTGTAAATTAAGTAGTGTTAACTCCAGACACACATGGGAAAAGAGCAGAAAATAGAACCATGGTGCTATTTTTACACTCAGGGTTTCATTGGAACAATCATGCTTGGAAAACACACAGGAAATTCCCAAATATCCACAGCAACTGGGACTGCCTTGAAATATTTGACTCAGCAAGCCCCCAGCTTTGAAAATGTTTGAAGGAACCATGCGTGGAGCAAACACAGCACCTTAATGCACCGGTGGGATTTGGGACAGATGGGATTCCCTACCGCAGAATTCCACAGGCAGGGAATTAACTGTGTTAATCACAGCCCTTCCCAACAGTGGGCCCTGTGGCACTTTTCATCCTCGTGGTGGGTACCAATAGATGGTGTGGACACAGGGAGAGAACATGGAATTGCAGGATGGTTTGGGTTGGAAGGGACCTCAAAGCCCATCCAGTGCCACCCCCTGTGCCATGGGCAGGGACACCTTCCAGCAGCCCAGGTTGCTCCAACCTGGCCTTGGACACTTCCAGGGATCCAGGGGCAGCCACAGCTTCTCTGCCCAACCTGTGCCAGGGCCTGCCCACCCTCCCAGGGAAGGATTCCTTCCCAATATCCCACCTATCCCTGCCCTCCATCAGCTCAAAGCCATCCTCCACTTCCCAAAGACATGGAAACCCCACATCATCACCTCTTTTTGCTGCTGTTTCAAGGAACTGTGTCGAACCCTGTGTGAACTAAGAACAAACAGCAGTCCCTCAAACACCCCGTGGGTTTGGACGGGCAGACACTCAGGCACACGAGTATCTTTCTCCTTGGGAGACAAGAAAAACACCAAAATCACTGAAATATTTGCAATTCTGGCTCGTCTTTCCCTGCCACCAGCACTGGCACCCCCAGCCCTTGTACCTGCCTGTCCCCCCAGGGCTGCACAGCCCCTGCCTCCTCGAGACAAGCAGGAACCCGAGGGGTCCTTCTTTTTCCCTTGATGTCCCTTCAGTAAGAGGATTATTTCTGCTCTCCCTGCTGCCTCCCGGAAGGGATGAAATGGCAGGATTGTGAGCCAGGAGCAGCTTCCCAGCTCTGAGCATCCCAGCTCCAGCATGGGGGCCTTCAGGATTAGTGTTTCTCCTCCCTGCTTGGCTCTTGCACAGGGATAAAATTCATTATATTGTATTTTCTGCCTTTGTCATCCACACCAGCGTCCTTAGTTCAGTTGGGAAGGCACCGTAGGATGCAGGGCTGGATGGAGATCCATAGGTTTGGTCCTGGTGGGATTGGCACAGAGCTTTCCTGGTTTATTAAGGGCCCAGGAAAGTGGGTCAGCTGCCAAAATCCCATCCCTACAGGCACAGCAGTTCAGGATTTGTTATCCCTGTGTGCTGAGCTGCTGCTCTTTGGGATGGCTGGGCAGGGAAGGGGAGAGAGCAGGAGCCCAACAACCCCCTTGAGAAAAACAGGGGGAAAAAGCAGGTCATCCAGGATCTCAGTTGGAAGCCAACTGGACTTGCAGGACTTCCACCAAAGCACGGGGTGAGCTGGAAAACACAGGAAGCCCTGAGACACCTGGGGGAACTGGAGACATGGTGGGAACACAGAGAGAAGCCAAACATGTTCTGCATCGACAAGGTTCGAGCAGATCGTCAGCTTGAACAACTCTTGTTCCTTACCTGAGATCCCACTGGAAGCAAAATAAAGAGTTTTCTTCAATCCACGTTGCCTGGTGGGAAGGAAAGGCCTCACACTGGAGCAGGAGAGCCGGGAAAGCCAGAGGAGTTGCTGCTAAATAGGCACCTCATTCAGTCACCTCCAATACTGTGCAGAAGAAGCACCCACAGGCAGAAAAACTGGGTTTAAAAAGGACTCTCCACTTCCTTTTCTCCCCCTGCATAATGGAATCAAGATGTTTTTATTATAATTATAATTATCATTTTTCAGACAGGATGCAAATGATAATAGAGCTCCTCCACAGTTGTCTTGTGAAATAATATATATGTATTTAAGTGCCAGAACAAACTATTCTTGAATGCAAACTGATGCTTAGCGAGACTTTTCAGCTTCTCCCAGGGGGAAATGTGTCTAAACCGAATGCTTTTCTCCCATTTGGCATCATTACATCTTAATGGCGCTTTGCATTTCAATCCAGGGGAGGTGGCAGCTGGGCCAGCAGATCCCAGGTTGACCTTGAAGTGGCAGAACGTGCCCGTCGTGGCTCGGCAGGGTGTCCTCAGACGTCTGGCTGCTGCTCATTACAAATACAGGATGGATCACATTATGGCCCCTGGCATGAATAATGTGCAGGGCCCCCCCCAAAAATAAAAATACGGTCGCCGTGGCAACAGCATCCCGCTGATCCCAAGGATGGGTGGGAAAGGCTGGCCAGGGAAGGGGGCAGCTGCAGGGTGGTGGGATGTGGGAGGGGAATGGGGGTGTCACATCACCCAGAGGTGACGCCTGACCCTGTGGGCTGTCACCTGCAGGTCTTGGTGCACCTGGGCAGCACTTTGGAGGTGTTTGGGACACTCTGGTCCCAACCTCTCCAGAAGTAATCCCAGAATGTGCTGAGCTGGAAGGGACCCCCAAGGACCATCCAGTCCAACCCTCAGCCCTGCACAGCACCAGCCCCAAGAGTCACCCCCTGTGCCCCAGAGCATCATCCAAACCCTCCTGCAGCTCTGGCAGCCTTGGGGCCGTGCCCACTGCCCTGGGCAGCCTGGGCAGTGCCCACCACCCTCTGGGGGAAGAACCTTGGGCTGAGATCCCACCTGAGCCTGCCCTGGCACAGCTCCAGCCATTCCCTGGATGCTGTCTCTCTGTAGGACTCCTTGGGGTCTCCTCAGCAGCACTGAGGGATTCCAGCTGAGTCTCCTGATTCCTCTGCACTTAGGAAAGTTCCTGCAATTCCATATTTCAATCCCAGCCCAGGGTACATCACACAACATTCCACCACTGGCCCATCTTCAGGCTGTTCCAAGGACCAGCATCTTCCAGCTGGGATTGCCTGGCCTTCCCCCCCAGTGTCCCACGAGCTTCCTCTGCAGTTTTAACTAAACCCTTTGTGATTTCACCCCCGAGTTTTCTCCCAGAATATTTCCTGTCTGAAAGCCCTTCTCGGAATTCTTGGGAAAGGCGCTTTTGAGCCCGCAGGATGTTTGTGACAAGCTCCCATTGATTGGGGGCTCTCTGGGACGTGCCTGTGATTGCCAGAATCTCTGGGCATTGTTTCTCCTCTTCAGCCAAGGAGTTGAATCAATTATGTTCCTCCTGAGAGGACTTAAAATAAATGCAGAATTCTGAATCCGGTTGAATGTGTGCTTGAGTTTCCCAATTCCCACTGCCTTTTTGTATTCCCATGGTAATTTCCCGTCGTTAATTGTAGGAAATCACCTTTTACCTTTAAGCTGTCCCTGGATGATTTTGAAGGGCATCTGCTGGTTATCTCTTGCTTTTAGGGTTAAAGCCCAGCATTGCTTCCAACAGTCCTTGATTACCCCAGTTGAGAAGAACAACAGGAGCTGAGCAGCCTCTTGGGAGAGCAGTTCATCTCCTCCGATGTGTCAGCAGGGGGACAGACAGAAGAGCTCTGTGACACTGCCGTGAAAGTGAAAAAACTTCCCATTTCATTGTTGTAACCCTTATTTTCCTTAAACAAGCTGTTTGCATGGGGTTTCTCCAGGTTTTTCAAGGTTCCCAGCCCTGACCTCTTTCCTTTTGAGTAGAATGCTGGTCAAGAAAAGATATTTGACACCTAGGAAAGGATTAGAAACTCCTGAAGTCAGTACTGCTGGACTGTGTCCTCACGAGGACCACTGCCATGAGGGACAGGAGGCTGCTGAGATGATTGTTAAAGTCGAAAAAGTAAGTTCATCAAGTCCAAGCCTCAACCCACCACCAACCAAACCACGTCCCCAAGTGTCACATCCACATGGGTTTTTTCAACACTCCAGGGGTGGTGACTCCATCACAGTCCTGGGCATCCCATTCCAGGGCTTTCCAACTCTTCAAAGAGATGCCTTTATTTGAACAGGTGAGCCCCAGAGCAGGCACTTTAATTCCCGTTAATGAGTGGTAGCTCAGCCCCACCTGGACAGCCCGTGTGCTGTGTTATCTCCCTCAGATACGAACCAGAGCCAGGCCAGTGAAGGATGTCCCCACCCAGCAGCTTTGTGTGTGCTCAGCCAAGCAAAGAGATCTCCAGGGAAGTTTCTTCTCCTCGAAGCGACTCCACCACCGTGAGTTGCGATCCCATGGAAGTCCAGATCTGATGGAATTGGACATCAGCTATTAATGGATGGAGATTTAGAGGGACTGAGCAGCAAGCCGTGGATGGTAGAAGCTGAAAGGACTTTCTCTCCCTGATCAAACAGGAGGCCTGGCCTTAAGAAGACTGTTTGCAGTTCTCTCGCCCTGCCTCCTGTCAGTGGGGGTGAGTGGACTCTGTTGATTTGTTGCCATCCTGTTGAGGCCCTGTATTCCTCCAGGTGGCTCATATATGACAAATGCTTGATCTATCACGAAATGTAGCTAATTAGTTGTCTAAGCCCTAACTAACACAAATCGTCCCTATTAGCATACGCTGCCTCCCTATTAACATACCCTGCCTTTCTGTTCTATATATTGTCACAGATGTATTCAATAAATGTTCCAGCTTTTTGCCCCCAAGATGGGACCGTGGAGTTTTTGACCGTCGCACAGATCCATCAGTCTGGGCGTTCATCCCAGCAAGGCTGAGTGGGACAGTCCATCACTGGAAGTTCAGCCCTCTGGAACAAACATCCCTGGGCTCCTCGTGGTTG
The DNA here is from genome assembly GCA_013396735.1 of Grallaria varia. Classification (NCBI taxonomy): domain Eukaryota; kingdom Metazoa; phylum Chordata; class Aves; order Passeriformes; family Formicariidae; genus Grallaria; species Grallaria varia. Next base: position 92,180 of record VWZG01013129.1, read on the forward strand.
TCATGCCCTCATCGCTGTGAGAAACAGAGTCCCAAGCCCAAATGGGGTTTTGAATAAGGGTTTTTTATATGGTAAAAGCAAACCAGCTCTGGGTGCGGGGGTGGGGGGCCTCTGCTCCGCCAAAACCACACACAGATGCAGGGTATGTTAAGTGTTTATAGAGTTAATTCATACATATTCATCACATCATATGAATATACAGGTTACATCATTATTTCAAGAATTCAACAGATGTTTACCTAGACTAATCTGTTATCTATACAACAGGGTATAAATTCTCGTATTTCTCCACAAGAAAGTGTGAACATCCTGTTGGCCAAGCTTCGTTCAGCTGTAACTCATGTCCAAGATAAGGTGAGATAGTCTGTTTTAAGTTCTGAGATACTCTGTTTTAAGTTCTATAAGGGGCAATTAAGTTTTAGAACCTTTTTCTCCCTTCCCGAGGTCGCACTGACCTCCTTCATTCTCATTTTGGCACGAATCAGTAGTTCTCATTTATCACATCGCTCACGAAGGGAAGGCTCTTCCTCGCCCGGCCGTGGCGCCGCAGACGGGCATCGGTGGCCATGGCTCAGCTCGGAGGGCTCTGGGCTGCAGCTCCTCGTGATTTAGTCAGGATTCATTACTCTTTCTGGGCTGAAAGTTGAGAGAAAGCCATTAAAGAGCTGGAATGCAGATTTATTCACGGCTAAACAGATGTTGTGGAGACAGGACGAGGCAGCGAGAGAGATGCAAAACAGCAGCGGGCACAGGGAGAGGCTTCAGTGCCAACGAGGAGCTCCTGAGCACGGCAACCTTCTCAACCATCTCCCAGCCTCCTCTCCTGAGCAAAGGTGACCCGATCAGAGGGATTTTCCAGCAGGACACTCAGCACCAGGAGCCAAATTCACTGCAAAAGGGCCTTGAATGACACAGCTGCTGGTGAGGGGCCTGCTCCTGAGCCTGTGCCACCCAGCAGAGCCCATCACCATTTATGCCCAGCTGAGGGGCCAGTTCTTCGTGTTTTGTTAAATCCAAACCGTTCCATCCACCATTTCAGAGGAATACTGAGACACTTCCTTTTTTTTTTTTACCCTTTTTTTTTTCATTTCTCAAATGTCAAGTAGATCTTTTACAGCAGCTCTTAAGAAGATAAAGGGGATTAAAGGATCATTTTATCCTATTTAAAGTTAGCTCTGAGACGATAGGAGTAAACAGGCACATTTTAAAGGATGTTAATCTCGTCTCCTTTTTATCCCCCTTCTCCTTTTCTTGTTCTTCTTCACCAGCAAAATTTCACTTTCCTTGCTGTATTCCCTTTTGTGAGTGAACTGATTGCAAGGAGGCAAATGCTGCTACCCTTTCTCCTCACTTCAAAAAGCAAACATAAAATACATCACTCTTGATTGCAATATTAAACATTAAGTTTAAATTGGGCTGTCAATCATTGCCTTGGATTTTCTGGGAGAAGATGGAGGGAATCAGAGGGAAACAAAAAGGGTTTTGGCAAATGGAGAGAGCCTGTCCCTGCCAGTGCCCCTCCCCCTGAAAGTGAGGCCACAGCTTATTAGCAGCAGAATAATGGAGATAACATTGGTTTTTAAAAAAAAACACAAGCAGCAGAAATAAGAGCTTTGGACTATTTGTGGCTATTTCAAAATAAGCTGTCAGAGCCTGGCAGACAGACTCGTTAGCAACTGATGAGCCAAGGTTCACTCCCAAATCAGGCTCCCAAACTCAGCTCCTCCGTTAGCATTTTAACCCAGTGTAGGTCACAAAGACACAGAATCCCAGAATATCCTGAGCTGGGAGGGACCCCCAAGGACCATCCAGTCCAACCCTCAGCCCTGCACAGGACCAGCCCCAAGAGTCACCCCCTGTGCCCCAGAGCATCATCCAAACCCTCCTGCAGCTCTGGCAGCCTTGGGGCCGTGCCCACTGCCCTGGGCAGCCTGGGCAGTGCCCACCACCCTCTGGGGGAGGCCACAATCCCAAGCCAAGACCTGTCTGAGGGCTCTCACCCCACCCTGTGAGGTCCCTTTGACTCCTCTGCAAGGGCAGGAGGTACCTCACCGCTGATGGACACACAAGTTTCTCTTCTCTTTGGGGTGAGTTCTCACAGCTGGGCCCCAGCACCCCCAGCCTGCCCCCTCCACCTGCAATCCATCCTCCCACAGCCTCTCCATCCATGGTCCTGCAGGTCCTCACCTGCACCACCACAGGGCACTTGGCCCTTGGGGTCACCGAGCAACCCCATGGAAGTGGAAGGTGAAGGTTGACCAGACCTTTGAGGTGCAACAGGAGTTCCTTTAGGATGTGTTGTAGGAGTTCTTGGCTGCCATCAGCCCCTGAAGAGTGGATGTGATTGCTTCCTCTTCCAGATAACTGAAGATTTCTTTATTCTTTGTTTATTTCCCTTAATCTAAAATAAAAGTCATGGAGACTTAAAGTGCATGTTTTACTCTTTGTTTGAGAAACATAACAAAGAAACAATTGCAAAGGCAGGCAGTACATTTCACTTCCAAGCTTTCAAGGGATTATTACCAATGACAGGAGAGAAAGAAATAACAGCTTTTGAAACTCAGGGGAAAATACTTGGACAGCATCTGCATTAAAGAGCTTCCCTCATTTTTGAGCTGCAGTAATTATATTCATTTAATACCAGACAGTAAAATATTTACAAACACAGGGAATTAAATGAAGTGTCCAGCCATGGTACAGCTGTACCTGCAGCTCTGGGGGAGCCTCTGCTGAGGGGGCTGAGGAGCTGGAATTTGGCTGGGATGTTCTGCCCTCATGGACCACACACCCAAGGCAAGGACCAGCCACCAGTGCCATTGGAAGGGCAATTAATTCCAATTATGGACATGCCAGGAAAAAAGCCGAGGGTGCCCTGTGGGCCTGGCATGGCTCAACAGCAGCCAGGCCTTTGTCCTCATGCAGTGCAAGACCTCCCTCCCTTCTCAGCATCTCCTTCCCAGCATCTCCTTCCCAGAGCTCCTTCTCTCCCCTGTGTCCCAGGCCTCCAGGTGTTCCATCCATGAGCTTTAGGGCAGTTGGGATGAGCCTCTCATCGGGAATGTCTCCTCTCCTCTCTGCCAGGGGCTGGGAAAAGTATTCCCAGTTATTTTCTCCCCACTTTACTCCACCATTTCCCCACTTGTTCCATCCCTTCTGACAATCTCCAGGTGCTGAAGGAACACCTCGTGTCAAACTCCACTGGACTGGAGCCCCATCAGACACCCCCGTAGCTCAAACCACACAAATCCACCAGGATCAGAGACCTGATTCTTCTCTGCCAGAGGAAGATTAATCAAATCCATCTTTAATAATTGCTTCCTTCAAAAATAACCACCTCGGCTGCTACCAGTTGCGGGGTCATTAACACGGAACATCGTCGGGATGAAAAAGACTCCCGATTAACATGAAAATACCCTGTGTTTTTTTTCAAAGGGAGTCCAAACTTTGATACCCATAAAAATGACACAGGACATTGTGGGGAAGCAATTGTCAGAGAGAACAGCAAGCTGGCTTATCAGGCACTGTCACAAGCCAAGCTCCAGCACAGCCTCTCCCGGAGAAAAGCTGCGGAGATGGAAAAGGGAATGAGTACACGGCGGCAGCACATCGATCCCCCAGCCTGGAGCCCGGCAGATAAAGACTTGGGGAAGAGCTTCCAAACAAATAATTTGGCCATCTATTATCTCCCACCACACAGCAGTGCACAGAGCCACGGTTTGCAGCAGACCCCGGCCGTTGGGTGCAGAGGGGCTTTGTGGCCTCGGCGGCGGCGCTGCAAACCCCAGATAATCTTGGCAAGGAATAAAACAATGTATGGAACAATGTATGCCCGTGGTCCCGGCAGCTTCGCTTTGAGTGTCTCACACAGTCACACTTTTTCTTGCTGTCCCCTGTTTGTCACCGTGTGTAGGCACGAGAGCCCATCTGGCTCCTCTGCAAAGAGAAACATGTTGATTTTTAATGTTTATTTATTTTTCCCCCAGAAAATAAACCCAAGCACAAACCAGAGGATAAGTCTGGTTGTGTCAGTGCCCACGAGCTGCACTCGATGCCCACTCAGGCCAGGATGATCCCTCAGCTCTGGTCCCTCCCTGGGGACTTGGATGCTGCAGTTTGGCACATTCCTGCCCCAGCTCAGCCCTGGGGACACACATCCCTTTCTCCTGGCTCTGCCAGTGTTCCCACCACGGGGATGGCCAAAGGCTCTTCAGAACAACTGGCCCAAATGAGGTTTTGCTGCCCCTCTAGGATGGGGTGGGATTTTTTGGCTACGGCTGCTGCACGAAGTGGGCACAGACAGAGGGAAGGAACAGCGACAGAGGGATTGGGGAAAGGGCACTGGAGACACTGGAGAGACTTCCCTGTTCCTGTTTCCTATGGGGAACCAGCACTGCCCTCCCAGCACTGCTAGGGGGACACCAAGGACAGCCCCCAGCGACTGTTCCACCCTGGGCTGAAGCTGCTCTGGCTCTCCTGAGTTTATGGTGAGGAAGATGAGAAGGATTCTGAGGAAGAGCCCCTTGGAATTACCACCAGCGAGAGCATTTGAGGTGCCTGACAGCCTGGCTGAGAGAGGGGCACTGCTGTGCTGCAGGCTGGCAGCTCTGCCCAGAGTGGCAACTCAGACAGAAAACACTGAAAAATCAGCTCAGAGCCATCACTGGGCCATTTTCCTGTTCTGTTTTCCTGTTCCATTTGCCCGTTCCATTTTCCTGTTCCATTTCCCTGCTCCATTTCCCTGTTCCATTTTCCTGTTCCTTTTCACTGTTTCATTTGCCTCTTCCATTTACCTGTTCCTTTCCCCCTGTTCCATTTCCCTGTTTCATTTGCCTTTTCCATTTTGCCTGTTCCATTTTCCTGTTCCTTTTCCCCTGTTCCATTTCCCTGCTCCATTTCCCTGTTCCATTTCCCTGCTCCATTTCCCTGTTCCATTTCCCTGCTCCATTTCCCTGTTCCATTTCCCTGCTCCATTTCCCTGTTCCATTTCCCTGCTCCATTTTTCCTGTTCCATTTCCCTGTTCCATTTCCCTGCTCCCTTTCCCTGTTCCCTTTCCCTGTTCCCTCAGTGCCACAGTGCTGTTCCAGTGCATCCCTAACCAGAGCAGCCCTGCAGAGTCTCCCAGCCGTGTGCCAGACTCAGGGGCAAATATTCCAGTGCTCTGATGCACCAGAGCTCAGACTGACCACAGTTCAGTCCAATAAAGCCCATTTTAGCTCACAAGGAGCGTGGCCACAGAGGTGGCTAATATGGTTTAACCAACCTACTTGAGGAGTTAATTTGGATTAATTTTCCTGAAAACTCCCAAGTAGGGGAGTCCTGCACCCCCAACGGCCCGGAGAAGATTAGGGAAGTGGCCTCTCCATTAACCTGCTGTCACCCGTTTCCTTCTCAGCAGTTGGGCACTTCTTTTTCAGCAGTTTACCATTATGTTGGACAATATAACATTAAATTACTCTGCCACTCGCCAGAGAGCTCGAGCCATGTAGATGGGTTTTAAATCACCACACCAGGCTAAAGAGGTCTCCTGCAACAAGTACCTCGCCCATAATTGGAAATTTCTTTAATACTTTATTGATTGATTTCTTTATTACCCCTCAACGAAGTTCAACACCGTAAACAGAATCGATCCCAGAGGCCACGGGCTGGCTCTGCTCGCTTCGTGCCCGCTGAGAGTAGGTTGGAGTCTCCAATTGAATTATAGTTATTGTTCTTCTGGTGGCATTTTTCATGTCTCATCATGACAGATGGCTCTCTAAATGATAGCAGATTTGTATTTCATTAGGACACTTAGTCAAAGGATCAATATCTCTCCACGCACCTTTCTGAGAGCACACACACAGCCTGTCCAGGCTGTGGGGGTTTAATGCAATTTAGGGAGCATTAGCTCCGCAGCAGACATATGTTTGATTTGTAATAATGTCTCATTGATTCGAAAAAAGCACTTCTGGAAACCCGAGCGCTCTTATTGTCACACTCCATCTTTTCCCCTGCGTGGCGGGGAATGGCGTTTTTTGGGTGCTCTCAAGGCGGGTGGGCAGAGCCAGGAGGTGCCAACTCGCTCCTCAGCCTGGCAAGGCTCTGGCTCCAATCTCCGTTGCCCTCTTGTGGTCCTTGAGCAACAGCTCATCCGAAACCAGACCTCAATCCTTCCTAAATTACAGCCCAACGCACCGGAGGAGGCTCTTGGTGTCTTAGAGGAAAGGCAACATATTTCAAAAACGCTTTGTTTTATTTAACACCTTCCCTCTCCCTCTCGTGGTTCCATCCTTCCAGCCCCTTGTCTCCACTGGAGTCATTGATTCAATCCAAGAATTCATCGGGAATTACAGGCTCCAGTGATTGATTTGGGTTGTAACGAGTCTTTTCAATAGAAGTGGCCATGCATAAAAAATTGGTTTTAAACCTCCCCCTTATGGTGCATTGATTTAGCGTGATTAAAAGTGGCTATAAGGCTGTAGCTGCTCTGTGGACAGCGATCCCCACGGGAAGCACCAGCAACGAGGGCTCCAAACAGGCTGATGGCACTCGCAGGGTGCAAATGAGCAAAGGGTGTCCCTCCTGGGGTTAAGTGACCCTTCCCTGGGAGGGTGGGCAGGTCCTGGCACAGGGGGCCCCCATAACCTGTGGCTGTCCCATCCCTGGAAGTGTCCAAGGCCAGGCTGGACGGGGCTTGGAGCCACCTGGGTTGGTGGAAGGTGTCCCTGCCCATGGCAGGAGGTGGAACAGGGTGAGCAATAGGACAAGGGGGCACGGGCTTCAGCTCGTCCAGGGGAAATTTAAGTTGGATATTAGAAAAAAATTCTTTACAGAGAGAGTGATGAGGCATTGGAATGGCCTGCCCAGAGAGGGGGTGGATTCACCATCCCTAGAGGTTTTTTAATTGAGATTGGACGTGGCACTGAGTGCCATGATCCAGTAAACTGACTGGAGTTGGACCAAGGGTTGGACTTGATGATCTCTGAGGTCTTTTCCAACCCAATCAATTCTATGATTCTATGATCCCTTCTAACCCAAATCATTCTGGGATTCTGTGATCTCTGGGGAGGAAGAGTGTGAATACCAAGGAGTTCCTGCTCTCCAGGACACGCAGAACATGTGAAGAAACTCTTCAGGTGGAATGTGTACCAAGCACCACCTGTGTCCATGTCTCTGTTGCCATTCCAGATACCTTCAGACCCAAGGAAGAGCACAAACCCACCAGGTGCCAGCAGAGCCCACAGGGCAGGGGCTGCACCCTCGTGTGCACAGGGCAGGCAGACTCACAGAGCTGCAGGACCAAAGCCAACCCTCCCTTAGTCCCAGCTTAACCTTCCATTGGGAAGGTCCTTCTTGGAGGCTTTTGTTACAGGTGATTCGTCACACGTGTGGAATCAGAGAATGAGAGAACTCCATAATTGTTTGGGGTGGAAGGCACCTCAAAGCTCATCTCATTCCACCCCCTGCCATGGGCTGGGTCACCTTCCACCAGCCCAGGTTGCTCCAAGCCCCGTCCAACCTGGCTTTGGACACTTCCAGGGATGGGGCAGCCACAGCTTCTCTGGGAAGATCTGCAGGATCTGTGGCCACGTGAGGAGCTCCCCACCTGCTCTCACACTCCCTGTCTTGGCAGGACTCTGCTCTGCCCCTGCCCACCTTGCCCAGGTGGTGCCCCAGCACTCCTGGAGGGTGGGCAGGCGCTGCCAGAGCTGAGTCTTGCAGGGGGGCAATGGCCACATGGACTTTCCCAAATGTCCCAGTGCCACTGTCACCAACCTTAACCCTCCCCCAGCAGCACATCCCTGACTTCACTGCTGCCACTCCTGGTGTCCTGGGATCAGTCCCAGGTCCCCCCTGCTCCGTGCACCTGCAGTTTAAGGATCATTTGACACTTTCTTTGAGAGGGAGAGGTGAAAAAAAACATCTCTTAGCCTTATAAAACCCCTTTTCATGTTGAACAGAGCTTACAGCTTTATGAATTGAGAAATCATCTTAAAATCTCAGCATTAGAGGCAAGTCTGCCCTGGTTCTCTGCCTCTGTCTCCGAACCTGCCCACGTGCACCTTGCCAACCCCATCAAAGGCCACCATGAGGACTGGGATCCTGAAGTCATCATTTCTGGGCCAGTCCCCACTCCTCTAACCAAGAATTTCATCTTCCCATACGGTTTAAGACACATGGAGGGAGAGTCCAAAGTCAGGGGAGTGTTTTTAGCAGAGAAAAGCCAGAAGAAACCCAAGAAGCATCTTCTTTATATATAATATCTCTTCAGTTTCATTTCCTCTGCTCTGTGCATGGAGGGGCAGGAACAGCAGCAGTGAAACCTTGAGGGCACAGAACTTTTGACCCATCCCTGACTTGTCATCATAAAGTCTCCTGGCCCCAAAGTCCCCATTATGGTCTGGGCTTTGAAGAGCAATAAAGAATGTCAGGCTGACAAATATATGTTATCAGAAGACATCTCTGCTGAAGTTTACAAGATGATTCCCTGGTTTTATTGCACCTCCCTGGAGGTCCCAGACTATGTGCTGTTGTTTTTCTGCTCTAGCCCTGAGAGGTGAACAAAAAGCTTCATATTCTGTTTGTGCCCAGCATGGCTGTCCCTCCAGGATTCAAAAATTTGAATGGAGAAACCTTCAAAGGTCAAGCAGAGAGAAAATCAAAGCAGGGACCTAAAAAGGGAGGCAAATAGAAATGATGGTGTTGACTCAGGCTAATGGGGATGAACGTCTCTTGGATATCAAACTCCAAATTCTCTCACAAACTGATTTCAAGGTGTGGAGCTGTGCAATGAGCACTCCACACACCATTTTGTACTGTGGTAAATAAACATCTCAACCAACAAAAGGACGTTTATATTTGCTGTAATCACTGCAAATTTCAGATACTTCTAGAAAGCTGGAATTCTGCAGAAAAAGCCTCGTTATGCTTCACAGCGAGAATTATGGGATCGTTATCACTCTTATTCATTCCCCAATTGTTTTTTAAGTCCCCAACCGGTGACCAGGACACTCCAATCCACACCAACCATCGGAACCTGTCTCAAAGGACTGAGGGCTAAATAGAAAACTGAAGGCAAGCATTTAACAGAGTCACGGGATGGTTTGGGTTGGGAGGGACCTCAAAGAGCATCTTGTTTCACCAATGGCAAGGACACCTCCTGCTGGCCCAGGGTGCTCAAAGCCCTCATTTGGGTATGCAAATGAAGCTCCTCTCTTTCCCAGTGTGCCCCGAGCCTCCTTTCCTTGATGCCCTGCCCCTAAGCTGGCACAGTTATGTGGTCACTTCACTGACTGTCCATGTCCCCTCCAGTGCCACAGGGAGGTGACAGGGGACACCCAGTGACACATCCAGTGCTTGGGATTCCTTTCTTCCTCCTGTCCTTTAACTTCCATAAACCAGGCATGTGAACAGGGATGGATTAATGTGTGGTGAGAAGTCAGATTTGTGTGATAAGGGGGGATCTTCTTGCTCTCTACAACTGTTGCACCAGGAGAGTTGGTGAGCTGGAGGTCGATCTCTTCTTACAAGTGACAAAAAGTAGGACAAGGGGAAACAGCCTCAGGTTGCACCAGGAGAGGTTTAGGTGGGATATCAGGAAAAATGTCTTTCCAGAAAGGTCTGTCCAGCCCTGGCACAGCTGCCCAGGGCGCTGGTGGAGTCCCATCTCTGGAGGGGTTGAAAAGCCACGTGGATGTGACACTTGGGGACATGGGTCAGTGGTGGCCTTGGCAGTGCTGGGGGTACAGCTGGGCTTGATGATCTACGGAATCTTTTCCAACCTGAATGATTCCATGTTGTGGTTCCTGCTGCCTGTCCCCTTTAGCTGAATGAAACAAGGCTGCCCTGAAATAATCCCTTGCTTTACTCACACATATGGGAAAGTCCCCTTCAAATCGATACAGGATGATGGAAAATGTCCCTCTCAGGGCACGTTCAGCTGCCCACACCCCAGGAGCTGCCTCTCCAGGCTCTGACTCACAGGACAAAGTGTGCCCAGGATGGTGCCCAGGGCCTGTGCCAGCCCTGGCTCCAGGCTCAGCAGTGCCCGTGGGCACCAGGACCCCGGGCATCATTAGCTCTGCCCACTCAGGGCTCAGGATCACGAGGCTTCTCCTCTTCCCCTGCTTTTCCTGCAGCGTCCTGTTCCCAGTTAAAGGGCTGCTGGGCTCGCTCAGGGGTTATTGAAGTGGCAGGTGACGGTGTCTTTGTGCAGACACAAAGGCAGAGCACTGCCTGTCCCTTCAATATTCTCTGCTGTCACTTTGCTCAATGCGATTTCAGCGCAGTAATTACTTTATCAAAAGGCCATCGACAGGTTTTGTGCTCCCACATCCACATTTCTGCTTCCACGCCTGTGCCTGTCCGTGCTGGCAGTGCATTTGTGCTTCATACCTTATATATTTCTATAATGAACCGTGTTTTAAGTGTATCTTTTATGTATTATACATCATAAATATGGTATGTACTCTAAAAACAGGCCTTGTAGACATTCTAAGGAAGCATTGATGGATATTTAAGCAGGTAATAGCTTTGCACCTACTGCCTGGAGCAGCCCAGGAGAGAGAATTCCTTCAAATTATTGGCAATAATTTGACGGAAAAAGGCTGGATTATGTGACCCTTTCTCCAGTGTCCATCCCTGGGAGGTGAATGGGCTCAGGAAGTGGAGAGGTCCAATTAGGTGAGTTAAGTACAATAACAATGAAATGCTGCCTACGTTCCATTGCAATAAAAATGATAATGATTCTGCTGAAAAATATCATTACTTCACACTCATTTAATTCTGGAAATCTAAATTCACAGAGGAAACAAGAAGCCCTTTAATCTCCTGGTAGATAAATAGCCCAATTTTATTTCTACTATTATTTTTTATCCTTTTCCAAGACATTTTATAAGACTCCAGAACACGAGGGCTCCGTTTAATTAACATTATCACATTAAAAAGCACAGCCAAAATTTTCATGGCGTTTTAATTGAAATATAATACTGTCTCACTTAATTTTTATTATATTTTGCATCCAGCATCATGATGAAAAACACAGTCTGCAGTGGCTGTTGGGTGGTACGTGGTACATTAGCACAGAGGGTTTATAAAAGTGGCCATTTGGATGAAGTCAGGGTGATCTTTTCCTGCAGAGCTCCCTGGGAAAGGGAAGGAATATTCTCCATTGCCTTTGTTCCCACCTCCAGATGACTGCTTTGCCTCCACAGGTGATGCCAATTCCATGCAAACATTTTCTGGATGGAGGTTTGTGCACCTGCTTCTCAAGCATGTGGAGGATAACGAGGGCGTTTTGTCCTCCCATAAAATCTTCCAGCAGAGGATCTCCTGGAATATGTGACATCCTGGCCCGCAGCAGCCTTTTGGCAATTGGATTCAAACCTGGGGTCTTTGACTAAAAAAAAACAAAAGCCAGGATTCACCTCTGCTCCCCACTGTAGGAATGTTCTTGGCATCTTGGCACCTTGTTCTTGGCATCTTGGCACCTTGCTCTTGGCACCGGTGCCACCAGCAGCAGAACTGGTGCCAGTTCCAGCTGCTGGAACGTGGGCAGGGGGTTGGTTTGCCCGCAGAAATTGGAAGGAGTGAAGCACTGAAGGGCAGTGGCAGCCGCTGGATCCAGACATTCCCTCTCCACTGCCAGCCCAGGGAAGCAGAGCTGACGTTTTCCTCTCTGAGGGAATCGATGGGATGAGATTTTCCAGGTTTTTGGACGCCACAATCTTATCTGGCTGAGCAGGAGCTGCACGTCCATCTCCTCCGGGGCAGTAAAAATGTGAGTTACCCTTTTGATTTTTGCTCAGTCCCGACCTGAGACCGGGAAACCTCATCCAAGGATGGAGAGAGCCCTGGGAGCAGAACAGAGCAGAGCAGAGATGCTGCTGCTGGAGGGGCCAGCCCAGTTGGCTTCAGCAGGATGAAGATTTCCATCAGTGACAACCAGCTCAGAGGGTCTGTTGTGTCCTTGCTGAAGTGACAAAGAGCAGGACAGCCCATGCTGTGAGATGCCAGAGCCAGCCCCACCCCAGCCCTGTTGCTTCCCTTCTCCAGGAATCCAAAGGGTGGCTGCAGCTCTTCTCCAGGACCAGTTTTGCTGCTGGTTTTGATGGAATGAGAGCCTGGACTCGCCCTGCAGGATCTGCCTGGGCTGAACTGGAGCTGCTGGACCACAGCACATGGTCCTGGAGGATGTTCCTTCACCCCAGGGTCCCACATTTGGGTCACAACAACGCCCTGCTGGGGACAAGAGGGGTTGAGAAGTGGCAAGGTGGGAAAGGACTGGAGGTGCTGGTGACAGAGGGTGAACATGAGCCCAGGTGTGCCCAGGTGAGCAAAAAGGTCCATGGCATCCTGGTCATCATCAGGAATGGTGTGGCAGCAGGACCAGGGCAGTGCTGGGCACGGCTGAGGACACACCTTGAATGCTGTGCCCAGTTCTGGGACCTCCAGACAGGAGAGACATTGAGGGGCTGGAGCGTGTCCAGGGAAGGGAACGGAGCTGGGGAAGGGGCTGGAGCAGCAGGAGGGGCTGAGGGAGCTGGGGGGGCTCAGCCTGGAGAAAAGGAGGCTCAGGGGGGACCTTCTGGCTCTCTGCAAGTCCCTGATGGATCCAGGGGAAGGGTGGGCTCTGCTCCCAGGGAACAGGGACAGGAGGAGAGGGAACGGCCTCAGGCTGTGCCAGGGGAGGGGCAGGTGGGACATCAGGAGGAGTTTTTCCATGGAAAGGGTGGTCAGGCATTGGAAGGGTGGAGGAATGCCCAGCCCTGGAGGTGCCCAAGGCAGGACTGGCCGTGGCACTGAGTGCTCTGGGCTGGGGGACAAGGTGGGCATCGGGCACAGGGTGGGCTCCAGGGGCTGGGAGGGCTTTTCCAACCTGGATTAATCCGTCATTCTGTGATTTCCCAGGTAAGTTGTCTGCAATTGTTTCCTCTGGGCTTCAAGTGACCCATCTCTGCATGACGTGTTTGGATGTTCTATCCCACAAATACATGACTTTTTTAAAAGTTCCTTTTCCATCTGATGTTTGGGAACTTCAGTTCTACACTTCATCTTGGGGAAGCAAAACTCCAAGTGGAGTGTTTCACTGACTTATTCCCTAGCTGGCAACATTCCTACATTTGTTTTCCCCAAGGCTGTCTGGACAGAACATTTCTGTTGCAGTGTCCTGTCCTCAAAAAATGCTGTGCTGCTGGAACCACCTTCTGTGGAACAATATTGGGTTTGAGGATGAGCTTTGATGGGGAGTTTTCTGGAGCTTGAGAGGGAGAAAGTGCTAGAAATATAAAGAGATGGCAGAAAGAAAAAAATTACAAAATAGTGTGTTAAGAAAATATTCTGGGTTTGTTCTTCACTGTGAAAAGAAGAGAATTTGAATCCATGAAAGTCTCTGTGAAATAAAACAAGGATTAATTTCTTTTTTCTGGAGAGGAGCATCAGGACCTGAACAACCAATCTGAGTACACAGAGGGCACTTTCCAGCCTGATGGTTTGACCCTCTCTTGCCCTTGGCAAAACTTCCTTTTTCCAGCCATCCAGACGAGAAATCTTGGAGCAAACAAAATTTTCTATACTAGATCAATACATTGGCTTGTGTTCATCAACTTGAATAAATGAACTGCTCTACAGGAGCACTAGGACTTTGATTAGGATTTAATTATGAGACTTTTTTACTGAATATATATAAATATTTTACAGGTCCATATTCTTTTGCTCTGTGTTGTTTAGTGGCCACACAATTCCTAGAGAACTGAGGACCTTCAAAAAAGAGGTCTACACTCCTCTCTAGATGGGTAAGGTGACCTTAACTATATGTCTGGTTGGCGATGGGATGGGATGGGATGGGATGGGATGGGATGGGATGGGATGGGATGTGTCCCTTCCTTGGTATGGACAAAACATCTTTAATGAATTGCTTGGGAGCATTTTCCACCCTACATTAGCAACAGTACCCAGATAACTGTGGTTATAAATTTAGATTCTTTCTCAGAGCTCTCAAGTTCTTGGCAAACACAAGAAAGGACAGATCTGAAGGCCAAACTTCAATTCTCGTGGTTTTTTTCTTTTTTGTTTCTCCCCATCCTAAATCAATAGATATATAAAAGTTGGAGATGAAAACAAATCATGATCACGCTGCAGCTTTCAGGGAAAAGCACTGGCTACAAGAAAACAAATCAATAAACCTTGGTATTCTTGGACATGGTCTCGTGTTTTGGTCAATAAATGCCCCGTGTTGGGCAGTAAATCACAGCAGCCTGCAGCACTTTGCCCAGGACTGAGCATGGCAATTTGGGGAGGGGGATGAAACGGCAGCTCCACTCGTTAAGCAACAATATTTCCCAAATAGAATGTGGTTTGCTTTCTACTTGAGAATTTTTTTGCCCTGCCAACAGGTGGGAGCAGACAAACCCAAACAGCAGCAGAGCCTCCCGGAGCTTTCTTTGTGTAGTTGGTTCCCCTGAAATATTTCCCTAGGAAGGATTTTCTGCCTTGTTTCAGCTGGGAAGGTTCATTGATTTTAACAGGCAAACTGAAAAGGGAAGAAATGTAGGCAGATAGATTCGATTCGTTTGAATTATCTCTTTAATGTTCCAACAGGGTTGACTCAGTAGAGAAAAGCAAATTGTCATAGATACCCAGCAAACCCTCACCTCAGGATTTAAGAACTGAAGAGGCTGCTTGATTCTCTGCAAGAAGGAGGCAGAACTTAATTGCACTGGTTCGAACTCAGGCCTGACTCAGATGGAATTTTCTCCACGAATAATAAAAGGAAATAACACAGGAGGGGCTGCAAAGTGGAAGGGGTTTAAAGGTCGCTGTGCCCTGATGGTGGAAATGAGGAGGCCAGCGAGTTGCTCGCTGTTAAATTCATATTAAAAGAAGAAATGCTTTGCACCTCAACCTGGGGCGTCTTTACAAGGTTCCCTTGTTGTGAGAGCAGCAAACAACCGTTGGAGGGTTTGGAGGGTTTTGGTCTTTGTTCCTTAAAGAAGGGACAGCTCAGGTGGTTCATTAAAGCGAACCCACCCTGCGGGGATGGGCAGTGCCAGGCAATGGGGTCAGCCTGGCTTGATGAGCAAGGCGCCAAATCCATGGGTTTTAATTTGGAGTGGGAACGCTGCTACTGGAACTCATCCCAGTGCAGCAACTGAACTGGATTGGATGAAGTCCTGCCATCTCCAGCATGGCCAGGATTTACAGGACTCGGAGCACCAAGAGCTGCTGAGCAAATGAACTGACCCGACCCGCCGCGCTGTGTAATGGCACGGAGGAGGTTCTGCCTCTCTCTCTGGTGGATGTCTCTCCTAAAACTGCTGCCCTCCTGAAATCTGTCATGACTTCTCCCAATAAAGATCTTAATTTTGCTGGATGGGCCCGCTCCGAGCAGCACAAAGTAACCATCTGTCACAACAAAGCGTCAGAAGGCAAATGAATCCTTCCTGGCTGCCACAAACAACACGCGGAGCTTTCCGGGCTATTGATTTCCTTTCTGTCTTTCCAAGTGGAATATTAATCCATGTCTCTGAAGGGGGAAAGTCGGAGATTATCTGGGAGTTAATAAAGGAAGGTGGCTGGCTTGGACACAACATACCCAGCTGCTATTGCAGCCTCTATTGTTGCTGAGCGCCGGCGGAGACTGACAATAAACAATTCCATGGGAGAGGCTGGGTTGGAACCAGAGGCTGGAATGAGAGGAGATTATTCTCCTGTCCCAAATTCTTGTGCCATTGTGGTGGGGGAAGGTTTGCTAAGCTGGTGAGGCACCTTAATGATGTGGCACAGGGAGTGGGTGGTGAGGAGAAGGCTTGAGCTGCCAGATCAGCTGGGATTGGGGCCACAGCAACACAGTGATCAGGGGGGACATGATCCCTCTGGAGCCAGGCTGGGAGAGCTGGGGGGACCACCTGGAGAAGGGCCCAGGGAGACCTGAGAGCCCCTTCCAGTGCCTAAAGGGGTTCCAGGAGAGCTGGAGAGGGACTTGGGACAAGGGATGGAGGGACAGGGCAAGGGGGAATGGCTTCCCACTGCCAGATGGGATACTGGGAAGAGATTCTCCCCTGGGAGGGTGTTGAGGCCCTGGCACAGGTTGCCCAGAGAAGCTGTGGCTGCCCCTGGATCCCTGCAAGTGTCCAAGGCCAGGTTGGATGGGGTTTGGAGCCACCTGGGCTGGTGGAAGGTGTCCCTGCCCATGGCAGGGGGTGGGACTGGATGGGCTTTAAGGTCCTTTCCAACCAACCCCAAACCATTCTGCAATATTCCATGATTGCATCCCTGCAGACCCAGCATGGTGTGCCACTGGAATAACAGAGTGGTTACAGAACTGCTGGGATGGGGTCAGTGCCCCGAGTGCTTCACATTCATTCCCTTTTTACAGCAAACACAGCCCAGGTTTCAGTGCCCTCCCAGACACAGGACCAGCCCAAGATGCCATTCCGTGCTCTCCTGGGGATGCCTGAGCCCGTCTCAGCCCAGGCACCACCTCTTGTGGTGGAACAGGTGAATCCCACCCCATCCCTTCCCTCCTTCTCTTCCCATGGGGACCACCTGGCAGGGACTGTGCTTTCACCTCGGGTCAGAGCGAAGCTGATCCAAAGCTCAGGACCTTCATGCCGGTGGATTTCCTGCTCCAAAGGTTGACACTGATACAAACACGAGCCACTCCTGCTGCTCCTCAGCTGCTCTCAGGGTTGTGCCCATCTGCCAGCCAAGAGCACTATGTGGGGCACGGCACAAATCCTGTTGTTTTGTGTTTTTCCCTCCCAGTCTGACTGGGAGAGGCAGAAGAGACAGCAAGGAATGCAGGATTCCCGGGCAAATCCGACCTGGCACAGGATTGCCCTGGTTTGCATTGATTTGTCACACGAGCTCAGGGAACAGTCTGTTCCTTCCCCACCTCCCTTTCACGTCCGGGCCTTGTGAGATCCCCAAATAAAACACACATATTGCTGTTATTGCTCCCTCAGCCCTATTGATTAAGCTCCCTGCTTGTTCCTACACTTGTTTATAATTATTATGATCTGCAGATTTACAGCTGATCGCTCAAACTGCTCAAATAACATTAGTCAGATAAACACTTTAGATTTATTGGGCAGCACATTTTCAAATGGTTATTTGATTCATATTTTCCCTTAATGTTTTCAAAGCTTAATTTTTTTCCCAGTTAATGAGAGCTGACATGAATCACATCACACTCGGGCTGGAGCCACAGTGATTGATGTGTTTGTTGAAGGCACAGCACTTTGATGTTCACTTAAAAAGTCAGGAGTCTGTGCGGCAACAGTTGGATGATCTTCTGGGATAGTTGCCACTGGAAGAGCAGGTTGGATATCTGAATCCACTAAACATGAGGAATGCCAGGTTCCCAAGGACCAACCCAAGGCACAGCAGCATCTATCTAAGTGTCATTTACCCTTTATTAATTGGGAAGCAAAAGCAGGCAGCTGGCAAGCTTCCTCCTAGTGCTGCCTTTGAGCGAGGCCAGGCTGTGCCTGGCAGGAATGGCATCATCTCCCACCATCCTGGAGCAGGTGCAGGGCTCCTTGGGTGGGTTCCTGACAAACACTGGTAGGACATTACAAATGAAGTCCAACAAAGCATTTAGAGAACCTACAGAATTCATCTCCTCTCATTTTAGGTGTTGCTGTGTCTCCTGGTTACTCCAGGTGTCCTCTGAAGTCACAGAGTCACAGAATTATTTAAGTTGGAACAGACCTCCAAGAATGAGTCCAACCCTTGACCAAGGACCACCTTGTCAGCTGGTCAGTGGTCTCTTCCAAGGAAATTGTTTGACCCAGCTGAGCCAGACTATGGAGCCACCAACTTTCCAATGACTGGATGGTGATTAGCTCATGGTTACACACCTAAACACCACATACATCACTTAGGGCAGAGGAATCCCCTCTCAAAGGGTGGGTTTGTATTTTCAGCTTTGCATTGTGCAGCACAGGAACAGGTAATGCACTGCCTGTTATCATCATCAATAATGATATCATTAATTATATCACTAGCTGACGGGACACATGGCAAGAAGGGAACATGAGAGTCGTTGTGTTCTCAGATAAACCCCCTATTCATGTCCCTGCTACTCGGGGTCTTTGCAGTGTCATCATTCCTCTCTCATAAAGAGCCACCAGAACAAGAGAAACCACAAGTCTCCTCCTGGAGTTGGGCTATTACTGTTAAAATCTTCCTGCCTGCAAGAAACTGTCGCAGTGGGAACGGGAAGGTGGGAAAAGCACACACAGGTCTGGTGGGAGGGAGGATTCTCTGGGATTCTCTGGGCACTGTGTCCATCCATTCCCCAGTCCTCCTGGTGGATGTGCCCTGAGCAACCAGGAATGACTTTGAACCCTTGGAGCAGCTGGTCCTGCCGGATGGCTCCGGTGATTTATGTGCTGAGGAGCAAGGGAGGTGAGATGGATCACCAAGTGATAAATCAATGTGGAGCTTTTCATCATCCCGTGGGTGGGCAGAGCATAGCTCTGGTGATTTGTAGCAATATTCCCTGCCATGATTCATCTGCAGTGCCTGGCCCTTCCACTGCCCTCCAAACACTGGAGCAAAGCGTGGGCAGCTTTGACTGCTGCCACCAGGACACCCCAAAGTTCACCTTGCTGTCTTTTCCTGGCACATGTTCTGCTCCCTTGTCCCACCTCTCCTGTGCACACTGCACTGCCAAGGGTGAGGCACAGCCAAAATTCCATTTCCTGAGCTCCATGATCCCTCTGTGCCCATTTCCATAGCCTGTCATCCCTCTGAATGGCAGCACAACCTTCTGGTCCATGAGCTGCTCCTCCCTGCCTTGTATCATTTCTATTCACACCCCCAAATGCTTTCCAAGAGCTGCTCATACACTTTAGAAGGTAAGAGGTGTGAGAAAAATTTGAATAAAAATTCCTCAGTGGCAATTTCAGAACTGGGAATGGAGTCCAGAGTGCTGCTGGATGTTGTGCCAGCCAGGCTGTACAGCTTCTCTTGGCCAAAAGGGATGTGGAGTGTCCTGGTTTCAACATCACAGAACCGTGGAATGGTTTGGGTTGGAATGGACCTTAAAGCCCATCCAGTCCCATTCCCTGCCATGGGCAGGGACACCTCCCACTAGTCCAGTTGCTCCAAGCCCCGTCCAACCTGGTCTTGGACACTTCCAGGGATCCAGGGGCAGCCACAGCTTCTCTGCCCAACCTATATCCAGGGCCTGCCCACCCTCCCAGGGAAGGATTCCTTCCCAATATCCCATCTATCCCTGCCCTCTGGCAGTGGGAAGCCATTCCTGTTCCACCAGACCCTTGGAAATAGTCCCTCTCCATCTTTCTTGTAGCCCCTTCAGGCACTGGAAGGCCACGAATAGGACTCCCTAAAGCCTTCTCTTCTCTAGGCTGAACAATCCCAGGTCTCCCAGCCTTTCTTACCAGCAGAGCTGCTCCAGCCCTCTGATCATCCTGGTGCCTCCTCTGGACTCGCTCCAACATCTTCATGTCCTTCTGATGTTGGAGGTCCCAGGGCTGGAGCAGCTCTGCAGGTGGGGTCTCACCTGAGGGGGGCAGAGGGGCAGGATCCCCCCTGCCCTGCTTTGGGATCAGCCCAGGGTGCCATGGGTGTTATCCCAAGGCTTTATTATTATCACCCCAGTACATCCAGAACCTCCAGGGGAGCATTCCCAAGGAGTTGTGTTCGGCTCACACACAGAACAGAGAAGGACCTTCACTCCAGGGAGCTCCTTGACCTGCGAGGACACAACTGGAGGAGCCAACAGAGTCCTGTCTGAGCCACCTCTTGGAGGAGGGACCCAGGGTGGAGAACAGGCTCTGCTGCCCCAAAATCAGGGATGATGTCCCCAACCTTGTGGCATCTCGGATGGGCCAAGCCGGCTCTTGGCTTGACTCAGAAGGTTCCATGGCTGGAGGATGCGCAAGAGGCTTTCCCAAAGTGACATTGTGTGTGTGAGCATCTCCCAGTGGGAAAACCCAGATTCCTGCTGGGAAGGAACAGCTCTCACGGCAGTGCTGGAGGTGTCTGAACAGCCACAGCTCCCTCAGAGAGCTGTGCTTTCCCTGAAAGGCACCTATTAATGCGTTTTATAAATTCCTCTTACGGGAAGATGTCATGTCTAATGAAACATTTCAGCCCTCCCCAAGACAAACCCCAGCCAAGACAGGCATTTTCAGGATAATTGTGAAATTGGGAGCTGAAATTACTGTTTCAATTTTGAAGCGATTTCTTAAATTCTCTCTCTTTTTTTTTTTTTTTCTTTTTAACTAAATAAATTTTTTTTTTGAGAATCAAATTACACACCTCAGGAAAAAACAACAGCAAATTAACTCTCGTGAAGTTTGTGCTCAAGTTAGTTTGCCACTTGTTTTAGGCAGCATAATAAAAAAATGCAAAATGACACTTTTGAATCTCACCTTACAGAAAATTGGCACTTTGTTTTGAAATATTGATTGAAATATTTC
The DNA here is from genome assembly GCA_013396735.1 of Grallaria varia. NCBI lineage: Eukaryota > Metazoa > Chordata > Aves > Passeriformes > Formicariidae > Grallaria > Grallaria varia. Next base: position 112,610 of record VWZG01013129.1, read on the forward strand.
CACCAAGCCCTAAATTACGCTGTGGGTTTCTCTGCTCGCTCTCAGAGGACACCCAGCAGCACTAAAGCACAGACATGAGTGAAAACCAAAGCACAAAACCAGTCCATGAAGTGCTGAAGTTGCAAAGCACTCGCCGAGCTGCCAGAAATCATATCCTGAGCTCCCTTCCCAGATTTTCCCCCCTGGACCACAAGTCTCCTGCACGTTGTGCACGCTCAGGCAGCTCAGTGGATTTTATGGATCTCTTCGGGAGTCCCTCCACGTCTCCTCCTGCACATTCCACCCCTGGAGCTCTCACAATCACTTTTCCTTCATTTTAGCCTCTTGAGTTCCTGGTGTGAAGTATCCAGGAGCACACTGGGAAGCAGGATGGGAAGTGGGAGCCACTGTTTACACCGTGGGTGCAGAACAGAGCCTGAGTCAGGTACATGGAATGATAATTCCTCGGTGGAGAACCTGGAGCCACTTGGGTGATGATGAACATCCCAAGGATGGACACTCCAGGAATGAATATCCAGGAGATGAACACCCCAGGGATGAAAACTCCAAGAATGAATATCCCAAGGTTGAACATCCCAGGGATGAACATGCCAGGGTTAGACACCCCAGAGCAGAATATCCCAGGAATGAACATCCCAGGGATGAACATGTCAAGGATAAACATCCCGGGAATGAACATCACAAGGATAAACATCCCGGGAATGAACATCACAAGGATGGACACACCAAGGATGAACATCCCAACGATGAATATCCCAGGGATGAACATTCCAGGGATGAACACCAAAGAGATGAACAGTCCAAGCATGAAAACTCCAGGAATGAATATCCCAAGGTTGAACATCCCAGAGGTTGACATCCCAAGGCTGGACATTCCAAAGGCTGGACAACCCAAGGGCTGGACAACTCAGGGATGAACATGCCAAGGATAGACACCCCAAGGCTGAATATCCCAGGGATGAACACCCTGAGGATGAACACCCAAAGGATGAACATCTCACGGATGGACAGTCCAAAGATGGTCACTCCAAGGATGGACATGCCAGGGATTAACAGTCCAAGGATGAAGATCCCAGGAATCAGCATCCCAACAATGGACACCCCAAGGATGAACAGCCATTGATGGAAACCCTGAGGTTGAACATTTGAAGAATGAACACCCCAGGAATGAACATTCCAGGGATGAACATCTCAGGGATGAACAGTCCAAGGTTGAACACCCCAGGGATAACACCCCAGGATTTCTAATTTCAAAGTGCCTTTCTAACCTACATCCAGATGGTCTGTCCACAGGGAATTCATTGGGACAGCACATGGAGGACAAAAACAAAGACTTCTTTCCTGGGAGTGTTGCTGTTGGTCACAGTCTTGTGGGTTCCAACAGCTGCAGGGCCCTGCCTGTGGCTGGGATGCTTCCAGGTCCTTCTGCAGCAAGAAAATGAGTTGGGGTTCTTCCAGATCTGTCCCTGCATCCACAAATGGGCTGGGACGCTTCCAGATCCTTCTCTGCATCCAGAAACAGGCCAGAATTCTTCCAGATCCTTCCCTGCACCAAGAAACTACCACAAAAATATGATTTCCAACATTTGCACAGTTTCTGACATATTTTCCATTTCATATCTCTCCTTTTTAATTCCTAATTGTTTTCCTTTTCCCTCTTTTTTTTTTTTTTTTTGATTCCAACTCAACAGAAAGTGAGATTGAGAGGCTTCAGAGGAGTGAAAACAGGAAGAAAAATAAAAACTAGAATTCTTTCCCCCCCCCACTTTCACTCTTGCTTTTCATTTCCGTGGGTTTTTTTTTCTTTTCCTGAAGAAAAGGCAATTTTTTACCCATAAAATAAAATAAAAAAAAAAAGTTAAGAAAAAAAGGCATTGTGTCAAACTTCAAAGCAAATTTATAGTGCTGTGCTGCTTTGGAAGATGATTTGAATAGCAGTGGGCTCGCTCAGCTCCAAGTGCCTGGATGTGCACTGGCAGCACGAGGGCTGCGATCAAATAATTGAGGCTCTTCACAGAGAGAAATAACGCCATCAGCTCTATCCCACCCCGAATTTTTTGGCCTAATTACTTCCCTGGGGTGCCCTTACAGACAATGCTTTCACATTTGCGACTCGCTTTGCCCCTCTTTGATTTCCTGTTTGCTCAGTTCAGGTTTGCTCTCCAACCACTTCGGAGCTCCCGGGTAAGTTGTGGTTGCTCATGAAACGTCGCTCAGGCAATGCTGGGTGGAAAGGTCAATGCAAAGCAGGCTCTCGCTGTTCCCATCCACTCCCTCCTTTGGAGGTGGGCAGTGGTTTCCTCTCCCTCTGGAGCACTTCCCTGGGAAATAATTGCCTCTTGCAGATGGAACGTGCCGAGGCTGAGTTATCCCCGCGTTTCATTGGAGGATGGCAGAGGAATCTCCGATGCTCCAGGGTTTTGTGTCAAACTGAGTGGAGCTCCGGGACACAGCTGGATGTGCCATCCCTGCCCACGTGGGATGGGCTCCCAGGACACCCAGGAAGGGGACAGGCTCTCATCTGTCCCTGCCAAGGTGTGCAGGACCCCAAAGCCTCCCTGCTCAGAGCAATGAGGGCTCGGGAACTCAAAGCTCTTGGGTGGTTTTTCCACTGGCACGGCTCTCCCACCCTCAGTTTTCTGCCTCCCACCCCACAGCCCTGGACTGGAACAGCCTCCACACTGGGGCACCCCCAGGAACTTCCTGAGTTCAGGTAAATTAATCCCAGGATGTGCTGAGCTGGAAGGGACCCCCAAGGATCATCCAGTCCAACCCTCAGCCCTGCACACGACCAGCCCCAAGAGTCACCCCCTGTGCCCCAGAGCATCATCCAAACCCTCCTGCAGCTCTGGCAGCCTTGGGGCCGTGCCCACTGCCCTGGAGAGCCTGGGCAGTGCCCACCATCCAGCCTGGCTCCAGAACAGAGGGGCTCCAGCCCTGGGAGCATCTCAGTGGCCTCCTTCCAGCAGCTCGATGTCCTTTGGATGTTGTTCCCCAAGGCTGGAGGTAGCTCTGTAGGTGGGAGCACATTCAACATGCCAGGACTCCCAGATGTTATTAATAGGATATATCCTACTTTACTCAGTGGAAGGAAGCAAGAAATCCACTGTTTACCCCAGAAACAACAATAACCTACATTATCTAATAACCCACATTACCTAATAACCCACAGTATCTCCACACCAAAGACTCTGAAGTACCTGACTCTACAGCAGATACTTCATTTACCTGCCCAGCCCAGCCCAGGCCCACGTACTCACACGCCCCAAATAAAGCAGTTTTGCACTTCAAAATGCCACTAAAAAACGTGCATATAAATCTGTGAGCTAAATATATAAATTTTCAGCCATGCAAAAGCACATTCCCTAATTCCTACATAAAAAGCAGTGCATTGTAACAGTTTTATTATAATGGTAACTTGCGGATGCTTCTTGTTTATGGGATGCAATAACCATATCATAGACAAAATAAATCCTAAAAGGCAGCGGTGGAATATTCAGCACTGAAGTTTATCAGCTGAGCATGGAGTTATTGCCAAGTCAGCCAGAGACACACCCATCATACAGTTGTTGCTGTTATGATGATGCTTTTAATTAAAATATTAAAGGAGAAACAGTCAGGAAAAAAGAGGTCTGGAAAGAGGTGTTAAGGAAGACAAAATTTTGGACCTTCCTTATCCTGTGCTGCCAACTATCCTTATTTCCCCTCTGCTGTAAATTAATCTGCATTCCACACATTCTCCTCTCCTGCCTTCGTATTTCCTCCCTTTTAAGGAACGAATCCATGTGTGTCAGACACCAATCCCTCCTGGTGGACTGTGTTGCTCCTCAGAAACTGAAGTGGCTGTGTGACTTCAGCTGGAGGAGGAGGGCAGGTTTAGGTGGGATATGGGGAAGGAATCCTTCCCTGGGAGGGTGGGCAGGCCCTGGCACAGGGTGCCCACATAACCTGTGGCTGTCCCATCCCTGGCAGTGTCCAAGGCCAGGTTGGACAGGGCTTGGAGCCACCTGGGCTGGTGGAAGGTGGAACGAGATGAGCTTTAATGTCCCATCCAACCCAAACCAGTCTGGGATTCTCTGCCTCCCTGCACCAACATCCACGCTCGCTGACTGCAGATCTCTCTGAAGGAGGTGACAACTTCAAAAGGCATAAAAATAGGTGTTAGAGAGGCATTTGGATGGTCGTTTGAAAGAGATACTTCCCTTTAACTTTGCAAACCCATCTGTCTCTGCCCATGCCCATAAACAGGGGAGTTTATAGGACGGAGCGGAGGCTCCCGTGTGTTTATGGGCAGCTGAACGGGGCAGAGCAGCAGCACAACCACCAGCACTGCTCAGAAAGGCAGCAGCAATAAATCTACAGAACCTGCAAACCAGAAATGGTTCAGCCCAGCAGTTAAATATGAACCTGCAAAAGGGCTCTGAACTCATTTAAGTGCTGGGCTCAGCCACGGGGGTGTCATTCTGGTTCCAGAGGGGTCACTCCTTGGTGCCTGGCAAGAGGAGCCTCTGGGGTGTTCCAGGCTCAGCTCACCACGATCTGGAGCCGTGGGGAGAATATTCAGTCATTTATTTTTATTACAGAATAATTCTGTGGCTCAGGCCAGGCTGCACAACACGGAGCCTCTCAGGAGAGACTCCCCCCTCGGCTCATCCCCCGGGCTCTTGCTTTGATTCTCACACGCAATAATCTGCTCCTGCTTTCACGGAGCTGCCTCGCAATTTGTCAACTCTGTTCTAGCCCAGGAATTTTACAGAGACAGGAGACTCTTCCTGGCACTTTGTTCAGGTCCTGCCTCAGACCGCTGAGGGTTTCACGAGCGTTTTCTCCAATGAGCCAAAGAATTCACAGGCAGCTCCCAGGGGAGATGCTCCCACCCCGGAGCTGAGAATGAAAGCTGGAACTTGAGGGGTTTTAACCCATTTGCCGTCAGTAACTCCATTTGTTGCTTCAGTTCTCTCTTCTAAATGGAGCATGCTGAATTTCTTTTGCCTTTTATCCCATTAAAAAAATGATAATCTTAATAAACGTGAAAGACAGAGGGCAGGGTTAGATGGAATATTAGGAAGGAATTCCTTGCTGTGAGGATGGGCAGGCCCTGGTACAGGTTGCCCAGACCAACTGTGGCTGCCCCATCCCTGGAAGTGTTTAAGCTCCAAGGGCTTGGAGCAACCTGATTTATGGAAGGTGTCCCTGCCTATGGCAGGGGTTGATGCTGGATGGGCTTTAAGGTGCCTTCCAACCAAACTATTCCATGGTTCTATGATATTAATGGCAATAATGCTAATAATGGCAATAATGACATTCAGAAATTCTGCATTTTATCCCCAAGTTCTGGTGGCACATTTGACTTTGAAGAGTCCTGTAAACACATGACTGAGGGTCTGACAGGAAACACTGCTGGAGATAAGACTGGGCAATGTGGTTCGATCACTCTGAATTCTTATACTCTCATGCCAATATCATTTTATTAAAATTAAAGTGCTCTGATCTTACAAACTGCTTCAGTGCTTCATCCGAACCTCCCACATGCCTGCATTGCTGGGATGCCCCATTCCCCCGTCCCTGAGTACTGGGACCTTAATGATGCTCACACAGCCCCTCCCTCACCTGGCACTTCCATTGAGCCCAGAGGTTGGGAATCCTCCTCCCCTTCAAGCATTTCTCAGGACTTTCTACTTTTCCCCCAAAACTTCAAAGCCTGAGCCTGAATTGCAGCTGCCACAAAGTGTGGAGACAAGGAATTGCTCCTCCTGCTTCGGGAACTGCCAGTCAGGGGGATTGATCTCCCACCGGATCGGTGCCCATCGCTCTGTCAGCCCGGCTCGATTCATGGCTCCATCAAACATCCCAGCTCATCGTTAACAGGGCTGTGAAATCAAGGGGATGGATGGCACTGAGGCCACTCTGCCAGGCAGTGCTGCTCCGCTGTCCTCCAAATTCCCCCTGCCTTTCCTTTCTCCCTGTTCCCTGCTGAAACATTCCCAAAGGATGCTCCTGTGGCTCTTAAGCAGCGATGGCTGTGAGCTGAGGAGCGCCTGAGCCCGAGAGTTTGGGGACATTCCTCTGCAGAGTGAGAGATTCCAGTTGCTAAAAGTCTGGAAAGCTTGATTTGCTCCTTCTTCTCACACCTCTCCCAAGGAAGAGCTGTGGGATTGGGGTACCTGTTTCCCCCTTCAGACCTTTCAGTGTATCCATCCCTTCTTAGCCACCAGCTCAGTCCTGCCAGAGCTTCCTGAGCTCCAGGGACCAGCTGGAAATCCTTGGAGCAAGTCAGTCATCCTTGGAGCAAGTCAATCATCCTTGGAGCAAGTCAGTCATCCTTGGAGCAAGTCAATCATCCTTGGAGCAAGTCAGTCATCCTTGGAGCAAGTCAGTTCCATATGAATTTAAACTTTCTTGCTGATGATGGTTTACCTCCTGGTCTTGAGGTGAGGATTAATTTATATTTATAACATTCTGAAGGCAGAGCTGGTTCAGCTGTTCAGGCCACCTGGGCTCAAGATCAACCTGCATTTCCCTTTATTCTCTTCACAATCCGGTTCCAACACAAAACTCAACGCATGGGGGAAAATCTATAGAAGCTGCAGAATTCTGAGGGTTTTCCATGAACTTGGAGCGCCCAAAAGGAGGTGCCAGAAATTATTTATGATGTTACACTTTGATAATTTCACAGTGTTTTTACTCCAGGCCTACAATGGGTGGTGGAAACACTGGAAGCCACTGCTATGGCCCTCTCTGCTCACCCTTGGAGGACCCTGCAGAGAAATTCTCATTGAAGCTGAGGGGTCAGCATGTCCTGCTGCCTCTCACAGGTCACCTCCTTGGGTTTCAAGGCTTTTTAGTAAAAACTTAAAAAAACCCAACAAATAAACAAAAAAAAAGTCTGAGTTTTTGCTCCTTCCAAGAGCAGCTTCTTGTTCAGACCAAGCCTGTGAGAATCACAAGTTTTTTAATGCTGTGGAGACAAATTTGACAAAAAGAAGCTGACGCAGAGAGTGGGATGGAACAGAATGACCCCAGTGGCTGAGGAGCAGAGCAAAGCAATGCCACATCCAGCAGGTACGGTACGGATATATAACACTATTCCTATGCTAAACTCACATTTTTAATTGCTCCAGCAAGCACAGATCTGATTTCTTCAAGGCAGCAGCAATGAATAACCCAGTAATTCCTGCAGCACTTCAACGATTTGCAGCTTCTTTGCCAATCCCCACAGCACAGAAGTTTTGGGAGGAGAAGGGAGGGTTGGAGGCAAAAGAAGAATAATTCAGAAACTGTGAGGCCTGGAGGAGTCAGTCCTGTGTGAGCCTTGAACAGCAGAGAGAGGGGGATTTGTACAAGGAGGACGATGGGTCACTGTCTTCTGCTTCAAAGACTTTGGAAGCATCAACAACAAAAATAATAATAATAATAATAAAAACACCCAAACCCCCAAAAAACAGCCCAAGGTTCTGACCTTTCTGAGATGGAGAATTCTGTCTCACCCTGAGCTGGGATTTAATTTTGTCACACAACTGGGATTTAATAAAACCTTGGCTTGAGCACAGATCTAGGACCTGCCTGACCCATTAGCAGGGAGTTTTGTCTGTTGCCCAAGTGTTGAGCAACAAACTGGCACAGACTGGTCCCTTTCCGTGCTCCCTGGGCTGAGCTTGGCTAATCCTCAGATTAGACCTGTCTCAGCACCCCTTGGCTGTGCCTTCACCTGAGGGTCAGCAACAGGAGCAGGGGTTAATCCCGAAGTTCCTCTTGGCTTGCAAATGGAACACAGAGGGAGAAGGCAGGGAGGATCCTCACCCCAGTGCCCCGTGTGTCTGCAACTGGGAGCCAGCAGAAAATGTGCCCATCTCCAGGCTGGCAAAACACACCAGTCCTTATTTCAAAGTCAGTGGGTCTAATAAACTTGTGGCTGTTATTTATCTTGTAAACATCTCCACTGTTGTTTATCTTGTAAACACCTCCTCGACTCCACCACTGGCAGCTGCCATTCTTCTCTTGCAAGCCTCCTGTGGACAGGGAAGGCTTGGCTTTCTTTTGGAAAAGATCAGCTTCTCCCAGATCAGCAAAAAGAATTATACAGGCCACCAGATGATAAAAGGTGACGATGAAGAAGAAAAATATCAAACTACCACTGAAAAATCCAATAAAAATCCATGATTTTACTGGGAGGGTGGGCAGGCCCTGGCACAGGTTGGGCACAGAAGCTGTGGCTGCCCCTGGATCCCTGGGAGTGTCCAAGGCCAGGTTAGATGGGCTTGGAGCAACCTGGGTTATGGAAGGTGTCCCTGCCCGTGGCAGGGGGTGGAACAAGATGATATTTTAAATCCCTTCCAACCCAAATCAAGTGGGGATTCTGTGATATCTTAAAGCAAATTTTGGGATTTTTGAGTCATGAATTTGGGATGCATCTCCAACTTCTCTCCAACTTCTTACATGTCCCACCAGTAAGGACTGGAGAGGCCACTGCACCCTGGGCTGAAGGTATTTCCCTCCTGCTCCTGCTCTAAGCTGGGCTTTATCCAGGGTGACCCTCCTGGTCAATGTCCTCGGGTGAGGAATCAGCAGCCCAGTGTGAGCAGAGCTGATTAACAGCTCAGGAGAGCTGTTTTCTCAGTGCTTTTGGACATCACATCCTGCTGATGAACAACCATCTTGAGTTTTAAACACTATTTCCCTCAAGCCAGAGAGCCTTTTATTTTTATTTTTGGGCTCAGACCAGTCCAAAAGCAGAGCTCTTAATTAAGCCAACCCATCAGTGAATGCAGCAGTGGTACCAACATTCATCCTGCTCCCCATGGATGTCATTTGAGGAATATCACCCAGAGCAGGGCCAGAAGGTCTGAATAATCACAAAGAACTGCTCATCTACCATTTAATCACCTAAAATTATCTCGAAGAGGACCACAGTCAAGGCCCAGCAAGTTTCCCTGCTAATTCTTGGAAGCAGCAGGATTACAGGCAGCAGAAGGGGATTTGTCAGCCTGTGAGCACCAAGTGTGCTCGGGATGAGTGGCAGGTTGTCCAGAGCTCAACAGGCACCAGCCGAGAGGCAGAGGCAGAGCACGAGCTGTTGGTAATCTATATATTAGCTCCTGAGCCACCACAGGCTTCAGCCAACGTGGCACTGCCTCTTGGCTGGTCAGCAGATAAATTCAACGTTTAGAAAGGCTGTTTTGTTGGGTTTTTTTATCCTGATGGATGCATTCCTGAGAATGGATGCTCATAAAAGAGAAAAATAGACTGGTTATGCCCTGGTAGCAACAACCTGTGAAGTCATTATCATCAGCTCCCCCTCGTGAATTAGGATTCTGTGTCTGTGCGAGGCACTTTCTGAGGTAATTTATCAGCACAGAGATTTATGGACTCCACAAAAGCTGTCCTGGGCGTTGTTTGCTCCTCCACTTTGCCAGAAATACCTCGATTTAGGTGTTGTCAGGATTGCTGCTCCTCTGTGGCACGGGGAGGTGGCCCAGCCCCAGCAGTGCTGATTGCAGGAGGGTGGTGGGGCTTTTCAGAGGGTTTGGCTACTTTTCTTGTCTCAAAGAGGCCCCAAAAAACCCTCCCCAGCACTGTTCTAATTTCCAAGGTGAGGGAAGTTATTGTAGAGAGCACAGCTCCTCACAAGGGTGAGATTCCTGGGCACTTCCACAGCTCTGTTTCTAAATCAGAGTATTACAGAACTCCAGATGGTTTGGACTGGAAGGGTTTTAAAATACCATCTTTTCTCATCCCCTGCCATGGGCAGGGACACCTTCCACCAGCCCAGGTTACTCCAAGCCCCATCCAGCCTGGCCTTGGACACTTCCAGGGATCCAGGGGCAGCCACAGCTTCTCTGGGCACCCTGTGCCAGGGCCTGCCCATCCTCACAGCCAAGATTTTTATCCCTGATGTCCAATCTAAATATGCCATGGTTCAGTTTAAAGCCATTCCCCCTTGTCCTGTCCCTCCATCCATTGTCCCCAGTCCTTCTCCAGCTCTCCTGGAGCCCCTTTAGGCACTGGAAGGGGCTCTCAGCTCTCCCTGGAGCCTTCTCTTCTCCTGGTGAGCCCCCCCAGCCCTCCCAGCCTATTTCTCTCCATCTTTCTTGTGGCCCCTTCAGGCACTGGAAGGCCACATTTAGGTCACCCCAAAGCTTCTCTTCTCCAGGCTGAACAATCCCAGCTCTCCCATCCTTTCTTCCCAGCAGAGCTGCTCCATCCTCTGCCCATCCTGGTGCCTCCTCTGGACTCTCCAGCAGCTCCATCCTCTGCCCATCCTGGTGCCTCCTCTGGACTCTCTGCCCATCCTGGTGCCTCCTCTGGACTCTCTCCAGCACCTCCATCCTCTGCCCATCCTGGTGGCTCCTCTGGACTCTCTGCCCATCCTGGTGCCTCCTCTGGACTCTCTCCAGCAGCTCCACGTCCTTGTGCTGTTGTTCCCCAAGGCTGGGGCAGCTCTGCAGGTGGGGTCTCACCTGGGCAGGGGGACTAGAGGGGCAGAATCCGCCCCCTGCCCTGCCGTGGGACCAGCCCGGGACTGCCACCGTTCCAGTTTGGAACACAGTCACCACTGAACCACAAATTCCCAATCGAGGCGTTCCCGGCTGAGCGACAGCTCCTGAAACACCAGGTCATTTTTAGAGCTGGCCAAAGTCTCCGGGGTCTTTGGAGACCCTTTGAAAAGGGGGTGACATCAACGTGAGCCAGCCAGGTGTGTGCCCAGGGCTGCCCACCCGCAGCACCCCCAGCCTGGCTCAGCTCTCGTCCCCATCACCCCGACACCAGTTTTGTCTTGTTTGACCAGCTCTGTTGACAAAGCTGGTCCCAGCCAGGATGGAAACCGTGTGTGAATCCAGGCAGAAGCAACGGGAAGCACCAGGGTGATGGAAAACAGCATTTATGGAACAGAAGTGCGGAAAAACAACAGGGAAAGGAACATTTTGGAGCTCCAGCAAGGACGTGCCATGGAAAGCCATTTTTTTACCCTGCATATGCAAGGGAAGGGTCTGGCATAACTGGAACTAACCCAGCACCCAGTGAGAGAGTGCATAAAAATCCCATATGTCCAAAGTGTGCTTTCTACAGATGGGAAGATCAGAGATTTGATGAGCAAAACTCTCACCACAAAACAAACTGGTGCTGATGGCACTTCCCAGCTCCCCTCAGCCCCTTTTTACTGGTGTGCTGGCTTTCCCTGCCGAGCTGTGGTGTGGGGTGAGATGTGCCAGGATGGAGCTTTCTTGCCCCCTCTGTGTGTTTACACTCTGGTTTGAGTTTAGGTTCGGCTGGGTGGACCTAAGAGAGCAGCCACACCTGAAGGTGATTCTGCCAGCCAGGGTCCCCAGGGTCCCCTCTGCACTCAGTGGAGGGACATGGACACACCCAGGGGAACATTCCCCTCGCCCCATGACTTAGGAAAGTCAGGGCAGATGGATGGATATCTCCAGTTTGGGATTTATTTATACTTTTTTTCAATAGGTAATGGATTTAATCCAATGGAGTCACTTAAATTTGCAAACCAACCCCACAAACCAAAATAAACGAAACCCCCATGGGCCACACACAGCTGAAAATGAACTCGCAGTGACCACCAAGATCAAAATATTGACTCAAGCCAAGTTGAATCAAACTGAGAGTATCAGCAAAAGGTTTTCAACCAGTTTAGGCCAACTCAGCTCAAAGCCAGACCTTAAGTTAAAATGGGACAATTCCGAGTGCAGACGAGGCCCCAGGTGGCGTCATTAAAACTGAAAACCAACATCTCCAAAGTTTTGCTGTCAGCTGAACATAACAATCCTTATATTTCTGAAGATGGTGCCTTCACATTCCATGTTTTTCATGTAGCTGGGAGCTGGCCAGGGGAGGGTGAGTGACCGAGAGCCTGACTAAGCCTCTGCTTCGCTCTCAGTGCCCACAAAGCTCTGCTGGCTCCTTCCAGCATCTCATCAGCAGCTTCCCTGGAATTAAGGCAGCCTTGGCTTTGTGCTGGAGAATTGGTCTCCTCACTGGACAGGAATTGGTTGGATTTGACAGAGTCACACAGAGGATTTGGGGGAAATTATCAGATAAAAATCAAAGCTGGGGAAACAAAAAAAAAAAATCACAGCAAAGATGGGATTTGAGCTGAATCTCCATGAAGTTTGAACTAAATTTACTGTGTGGAGGGCACTGGAACCACCTCAATTCACTCAGCAAAGGTGCAGATTTTCCAGGCACAGGTCCTGGCGCTGAGTTCCCCCTGCTGGGCTACATTTCTGCCAGAAGGTGAGGTTGCAACTCCCCTCATTCTTGCACAGGACTCTCCTCCACTTCCATGTCATGATCCTACACACCAGGTAAGGAGCCTCCAGGGCTGTGAAACGCTGCCTGAGCCTCTTCTTCCTTCTCTCCATGAAGGGCAGGCCAGGAGAAGGGCACAGTCAGCAGCTCTCTGCTGCTCACAGGTATCTGCTGGGCCAGTTTCATCCATGAGGCCACCAAGTCAGCTCTGGGAATGGATCCTGCTCCTGCAAAGCCAGCAAGGAACAGGTGGAAGAGCACCTGGATAGCAAGTGCAGCGATTCTTTAAGAGGTGGAGCTGCTCTGACATGAAAACCATCCAAGGCAGTTTGTTTTCAGGAGGCAAAAAAGAGGCTCCTTGGGATTATTGCCGAGGCCAGAACACACCGCTGGGTTTTGCTGTAACAGCCATAGAAACGTGGAATTGTTGAGGCTGGAAAAGACCCCCGAGATCATCAGGTCCAACCATCATTAGTCACCATTAAATCGTGTCCTCAGTCACATGATTTCTGAACGTGTCCAGGGATGGGGACTCTGCCACTGCCCTGGGCAGCTGCGCCAGGGCTGGACAGCCCCTTCTGGGAATCTCTTTGGGGCACTGCCCAGGCTGCCCAGGGCAGTGGGCACGGCCCCAAGGCTGCCAGAGCTGCAGGAGGGTTTGGATGATGCTCTGGGGCACAGGGGGTGACTCTTGGGGCTGGTGCTGTGCAGGGCTGAGGGTTGGACTGGATGCTCCTTGTGGGTCCCTTCCAGCTCAGCAGATCCTGGGATTCTGTGAATAAATTTCTCCTGATGTCCAGCCTAAACATCCTCTGGCACAACCTCTGGCAGAGTGACATGGCCCTGAGTCCCTGGGACAGGGCTGGGCTGGCCCTTGGCACCCCCTGCCCCTCTCTGTGTGTTCTGAACCCAGCACAGCTCCTTTGAAGTTCCACTTCAGCTCCATTTGAAAGTCACGTCCTGAGCCAGGAGAAAAATGCCTTTTTTTATCTTCCTCCACACAGGTCTGCCCAGCACAGGTAGAAACAGCTGGGAAGGCTCTGTAGGAGGGCGAAATGAATCCCTTTTTTGCCATTCCCTATCCCAAAGTTAATACTCCCTGCACTTGCAATAAATGCTGAAGGCATATTGGGGCCAAAATGAAACTTCAGCTCTGCAGAAGAGACATATTTACATTCAGCAGTCGTAAAACTGGGCAGACACCTTTTAATAATTAATTGTGCCATAAGTTAATAAGTTAATTAATGGCCATGCTTCGCATTCTGGTTTTAACATGTATGTGGGTAGGGTGCATTTCTGACAAGAAACTCTTTGGCCACCTGAGTGGTTGTGACAAGTGACAAATAGCTCAGGTTGTGATTAAAACATGGGCAAATCTTACAGTCCTCAAACAAGTGGGTTGTGTTTTTTTTCAAAGACAGAGACAAAAACATTTGTTCCACAAACCAGACGGTCACTAAAATTACCGGTAGAGTTAACGAGGCTGGTTGCAGACAAGGGATCAGGCCACATCCTTAACAAATCCCAGACAATGGATTCCCTGCCAGTACCTTGCATTCCGGAACAACTGTCTCATGAAATTTTAATTCACCCCTTATTGGAGATGAATAATTTAAAGTCAGACAGAAGCAGAGGGTCAGCCAGCCCACGGCCCTCACAATAAGGATGTCAGACCAGGGCAGGCTCCAGCTGATGGAAATCAGCACCACCCAACCCTTTCCCAGCCATCCCCAGACTCTCTGGAATTGCCAGAACTTGGAAAATATCACTCCAGGAGCCAGGGCAATGTGTGTCCTACTGTGAGATGATCTGACCAGGAGCTCCCTGGAGATCACCAGGTTGGGGGGGGTTGACCCAAAACACAGCTTAGATCAGGTATAGCCACCATTCAGAAAAGATTTCCCTTGCTCAGGGAATTACCTGAGAGGTTTGTGTTTGGCAGCTGGACCAGCAATGGGAAAACCCCTCAGTTTTTTTATATCTTTACCCCCAGCCTGAACTCCTGGTTCCAGCTCTGACCCCTGGTGTGAATCAGCCGAGATCTTCCTCTGACTTTGGTGATTCAAGACGGATTTCCAAGCCTGGTTGATTCCTGATTTACCTCAGCCTAAACAAGTCTGACTCAGAGCCCGTTTTCTGAACAGCTTGTTGAGTTCCTCCCAGGTTGGATTTTCATTTGGCCACCAAAATCGATGCCCAGCCAGCCCAAAGCTCCACGCCAGAGTCCTCCTGGAACCCTCATGGCTTGAATCTCTGCAGCTCTAGATTGGAAGGAAAAGAGGGATAACTGGGGGAAGAAGAGCTTTTGCTATTCCCTCTGGTCCCAAGCCTTTCCTCTCTCATATCCCAATTCGAATTCTCTGAGTAAGAAGCAGGAGCCACATGGATAAAGCTGAGCAAACCCCATCTTCCAGAGCTTCATTTTGACTACAACTCTGATGGGAAGAGGATGTTTGTAACTGAACTTAAACTCCAGGAGTGTTTCAACGAGGCGTTTTTCACGTGAAAGGAGCAGATTGATGCATTTCAAGCTGAAAGATTTCACTGCTTTGGGCTGAACTGCCCTCGAAGTTTCCCTTTTCAGGGATCTCGGTGTCGGGATGGATTTGCTCCTGAGTCACCACAGCAGAGCTGAAGATTTGCCACCATTTCTGGATGAATCCTGCAGGAAATACAGCATGTGCCAGAAATGACCGGGCAAGGAAATATTTCGTGGTTCCTCGGGCACGTGAGAGCCTTTTAAAGGAGAAAAGGTTTGTTTGTGCCTGTTTCGGTGAGAAGTTGTGCATTCATGGTGTGGCCATGAACCGACACACTAACGAACTCTGCCCCAGATTAGATGATGTACAGGATGAATCCTGGAATCATTCAAGGTGGAAAAGCCCTCTGAGATCATTGAATCCGACTGTTCCCCCAGCACTGCCAAGGCCACTTCTAACCCATGTCCCCAAGGGCCACATCCACATGTCTGTTTAATACCTCCAGGGTTGGGGGCTCATGTCCCATGCCAGGGCTGGACAACCCTTTCCATGAAGAAATTTTTCCTAAACCTTCCCTGGCACAACCTGAAGCTGTTTCCTCTTGTCCTATCACTTGTCCTTCGTACTTCACCACATAGAATTCCAAGGAATCTCCATGACATTGATCCCAAATCCCAGATCCCCGTTCTGCATCTGGAATGTGTTTGCAACTCAGTGGTTGAAAGAATCAAAGACCTTTAGAGAGAAACGTGTGAGTTGGTACAGAGGGTCAGAGATCTTCAAACAGGAGCAGTGACAGGACAAGGGGAGGGTCAGGTTGGACACCAGGAGGGATTTCTCCATGGAAAGGATGGTCAGGCAATGGAAGGGGCTGCCCAGGGAGGTTTGGAGTGCCCAGCCCTGGAGGTGCCCAAGGCAGGACTGGCCGTGGCACTGAGTGCTCTGGGCTGGGGGACAAGGTGGGCATCGGGCACAGGGTGGGCTCCGGGGGCTGGGAGGGCTTTCCAACCTCAGTGATCCTGTTACGGGGCTGGGAAAGACCCCTCTTCCCAGACTGGGAATCTCCCAGTGACCAGTTTCTAGTGGGAGAAGTGACCAAGATGCCAAGGAGTTAAGCCCAGCTGTGCAGAGCACGCTTAGTTGGAGCAGAGCTTTGGCTCACGGAGAACAGATGATTTCCCAAGGTCAGAACAGGACTCAGTACTGATGATCCCTTGGTGCCCTTGTTTAATCAGAGTCATTAATTTAAAGTATGAATTCTAACACCCCTTTAATCCTTCTTAACAATAAGAAGCACTATTAAATCCTTAATGTGCCTACTTTAATTATAACCTATCAAACACAGAATCAATTCCAAGCAGTAAACACAAAACCCAGGATTGTGCAAGTGGATGAGCTCACGCCTTTTAAAATGCAAATTGAGACTGATGCATTAAACCTGTAATAAAGTTCAATTAATCTTTCCCCTTAAAACACACACAAGATATTTAATCTCAGCCTAATCTCGCAGGCTGATGGAATCAGAGCCAGGGAAGGCAGCTTTGGGCACATGTAAACGGGCAGGAGCTGGAATGTCTTATCCTTAGAGCCACAGAAATGTGGGGAGGTGGATTTGCATGGGGAGGGGATCCATTAAATTTCAGAATGAAGGTGGTTACTTTTGGAGGATTACATATATTAAAATCACCCTTTACCTCGTGAACCTTCCAAAATCCCCTTCCCGAAGAGACATCCTCAGAGAAATAGTTACCTGGGAGTGACATCCTTGGCCTGAAGTGATGACAGCTCTTTTCTGAGTGCTGAGAAGGAGCAGGGCTGTAAATCAGGGGGGTTAAATCCTAGGAGAGGCTCTGGCACAGGGAACAGCAAATTCAGCATCCTGTGCCTTTCTCAGCTGTCTCGGGGCAGTCGAGGTGGTTTTTTACACCGCCCTGGACAATGTTCAGCCCTTCTCCTCCTCCTGGAGCGTTGCTTTGCTACAAGGCAACAACAACAAGATGATATTTCTCCTGCTTTGGGGAGTCGCTGAGTTAACACTCAGCTCGTGTTTGCTGCAGCTTTTCCCCAGAGCTGGGGAAATGGGCAGGAGTCGTGTATTCCATTAGCGAGTTTGTTTTCTGCTCCTCAACAGTGTAAAAGTGAGAATATAAATGCCAGTCCTGTGAGTGTTAATAAACAGGCATTGGGGGATAATAAAAATATTTCATTTTAGGAAAGAGAAATGTTCCAAGCTGGCTGCATATTTTTAAAAGGAATATTTATATTGTAAAACAAAGATACTTCTAAACAAAAAGTCACTTGAAATACAAACAGAAATGTTTTGTTTTGACAATCTGGGAACAGGATACTGATGTATTATTGAAGCAGCCTGAGTATTTCTTTTCCCCGCCTGAAATAGGAATACATCAAATTCAGCACTCTGAAACATTCTGCTTGAAGAAACTGGCTGGGGTTTGCTGAAAAAAATGTTCAGTTGGAAGATTACAGAGCAAGTCTACACCCGAACAAAGTGGGTGTTGGGGGGTTATTCAATCAGCACCGAGGGTTTGGGTGTTGTTAAGGTGCGTGCATTGACACTACAGGCACAGCAGTGGAGAGACAGCCCCTTCATTATCAGCATTACTTAACTCTGATAATGGTTTCAGTCCTGCAGAGAGTATTGATGCAGCTGCACATCTGGGCTAATAACGACAGCGTTTGTCTTCATGTCATTTTTTGATGAAAAATATTGGCCGAAAGCCCAATGAAATTTATTTGTAACGAATTACTCGATAATTCGACAAATGGAGGCGGAACAGCCTGAAAACACCGGCAGGACAATGTTCCACCACCTGACAAGGGTTGGGTGGCAGCAAACACGGGTGGCAAATGTAACCAGGGCAATGGGACAAACATTGGGACTCCCAGGAACTCACCTGGCATTGACGCAAAGTCCAGCAGGTCAGCCCCGATTTTTACAGAATTGTTCAAAAAAATAGCACGTGGGAAAATAATGTCAACCGGTTAATTTTTTTTTTAATGGAGTGCAAATGGGGATGAGCAGCCAGAGATAAAATAGACCTTCATGGGCTGCAAATCTAGAGAATTCATTACTGAAATGAAAACACAATTGAATTATTTAAAATCCAGATGAAGAAAAATTTGTATGGTGAGATAGATTAGAAAGATAATATTCCATAAAGGAAATCTCCACTGTCGTTGGGACGTGCTTAGAGACAAAGGGAAGCTGAAAGATGAGTTTCCAGTGATTCCCTCACGGTTTTTACTGTTCCACAGCCCTGCAAAAAGCTCAATTCTTGGCAGAGCTGCCCTAATATCACCCAGGGTGTTAACACGAGGCAGGATACAAGCAGAGAACTGGCCAGACTCGACCCTGCCTGGTCCTTAACTGGAGTGTGCAGAGCTGCTCCAAGGAGCTGCTGAAGATCCATCCTGAGTTCCTGTTTCCAGAGGAACTCCCACTGATTTCTTGGTCTGAGCCTGTAAAGGGTTGAATCTCCCTCTTCTTCTACATGAGCAATAACCTCTAGCAAAATGAATTAGGTCACATTCTTTTATCAAGAATCGGCTTCTTATCTATGCAAGTTTCACCTGCAATGGGGTTTAAAATGCTGTTTCTGGAGCAGAACGGTTGCCTTACTATGACTAACATGTTTCCAGCATGGTTAAGATAAAATAGATTAAAATTTAGGCTTCAGAGTGAGCAGTTTAAGACATGGTGATGGATAATGCAGTTTATCTGAGGAGCATTACATCAATCTAGCTGGCAATAATTATATTATTGCAGCAAATCCCAGAAATGCAGTGCTGAGTTGGGATCCTCGTGCTCAGCACAGCAAAAATCACAGAAAATATCAACTATTAGAGCACTTTCACCTCTGCAAAGTGCTAATGAGAGAGAACCATCCCTACAACAGGAACATGTGTTCCTTTCCCGACAAAACCTCTTCCCCGCTTTCATTTTACTTGTTTTTTTGGCTGAAGAGCTGCCTGAAATGCCCCAGATTGGTGAAAAGCATTTGACTGTTATCACAACGACAGCTTATTATCTCTGCAAACATAATTACCTGGGGAGAAGCCACGTGAGGTGCAACATGCCCATGAGCTCACACGGGAGAGCGAGCGATGAAAATGGAATTGTGTCACCTCCAGTCTGTCATTTTTCTCCGAGCAAGCCCGAACAGATTGATTTCTGGGTCTCCTTCAGCATAACTTAATCAATTTGGAGTAGATTTAGTTGGGCATATGGATGATCATGTGTCTGGCACCTGCTTCCCGCCCCCACCTCCCTTCATATGGTTACAGGAATTTCAATCAGTGCCGCCGGTGGCTCCCACCCTTCCACTGCTTGGAACTGAAAAGGCTTAATGGATTTTGGGCAGTAATTCATCCTGTCTGGCGCCTCCGCTCGGGCCGGAACATGGGCTGTGATTCCAGCAGGGACCCCCAAACCTCTGCGTCCTCCTTGGTTGGTCTGGAAATGCTCCCCATCCCTTCAGGAGGTGTCCTGGCTTCCTGCAGCTGAATTTTTTTTGGTAGTGAGGGGGACTGCAGACGTGGTTTCTGTTAGAAGCTGCTCGAAGCTTCCCCTGTCCCATAGGAGCCAGTGACACTTGGCCCCAGGAGGGACATCTCACTCTGGCCAGGGCCGAGCCAATTGGAGATCACAGTAACGCCTCTGTGATAACATATTGAAGAATTAGAGGTTGTTGCACAGAAGAAATTCCAGGGAGCGAGAACATGGGATAACAAGGCAGACATCAAGGTC